>JAOTRH010138874.1:0-10776 GCA_034768845.1 Heliamphora exappendiculata | reverse complement strand
ATTGGTAGACCATTAGTTATGGGTCTTGTTCTGGTGGGCAATTCATATGTAATATTGGTAGACCATTAGTTATGGGTAATATTGGTAGACCATTAGTTATGGGTCTTGTTCTGGTGGGCAATTCATATGTAATATTGGTAGACCATTAGTTATGGGTCTTGTTCTGGTGGGCAATCCTTTGCTCGTGTATGGTATTGTCAACATTTAGTACGTGTAGTCTATTTTATTCAAATGTAGAGAGTGTTTTGTTTGCTTATAATAACCAAATCAACTTGGAGAATTGGAAGAAGAGATTTGAAGTCTTGCGATTTCCTTCACTCAATCAAAATGTGACCATGAATCGGACAACTGTGATTTCGTTTATATCTTAGATATCTTTCAAGCTTCCAATTATTTCCCTAAAGATTTTGATATATTTGAATGACTGAAGAAGCAATAATATCTACAAGGGAAGGACACCTGAAAGGAGTTTAGACTTCAAAAACAAAATTGAACTTTCAATACTGTCACTGAAATCCGAGATTGGTGTAGAAGACGATTCCGAAATCAACGGAGGTTTGGAGGACAATGACTTTGGTTAAGGCATAGAGGTTTTGTCCTCCAGATTAAGCATGTAGTTCAGAAACATATCACCATGAAAAATTCTATTTGTAAATTAATTTGTATTAATTAATTTTTTTAAATAAGTTAAACGCTACAAATAAGTCTAAATCACCAGACACATAAATAGAGAATAAAAACAATCGCAATCACACATGAGACATCAATTTTTACGTGAAAAATCTCAAACCAGGTAAAAATCACGGTACCACTCTGGGTCTAAAAAATCAAACACTATAATATCGTTAGTTACAAGAGAATTTTCAAACTGATGTTGCACTCACAGCCAAATATTTGAAAGCCTACTCTTACCGAATTCACGTACACTAATTCCTGTACTTGACCGCCATTAGAACTCACCATCGGATTTCAATGTTGACGAAATTCTCCATTAGATTTCAACACTTAAAAATACTCTCAAGCGACTTTACGAACATGAACAGATCATTGAAGGTTTGATTGACTTTGATTGGCTTGAAGGAGCGGAAGGTAAAGAATCATCAAGTTATGGTAGACTAGCTTGCGAGTATAATGAATAACTTCAATGACTCTTTGTGGCGACAAGATTTTCTTAATATCAAAAGATGCACGAAATATGAAATCCTAGCTATCATATTTATCGTCACCTATCAAAACCCTAGTTGTTGCTGTATTTAAAAGCAATCTTGCCGAGGACCGCTCGAGCGGACTATTCACCACTCGAGCGGTAAAGTCTGTATTGCAGTTTTTTATTGCAGAGTTTGAGATACCGAGAAGTGCAATGGACCGCTCGATGAACCGCTCAAGTGGTCTGTCGGGCAATCTGACACCGTGAGCTATTTTTTGATATTTTCTGCTCCTTACCGACCCCTTACTATTCCGGCCCTTCACTAGTTTCGCCATTGGTTGCTTAATTGGTTGTTCCTTTTTTCTTTTGATGGCTTATATTTTGGGAACGGAGTAGCACCGTACTGTGCTTTTAAGGATATAATCTCTTCGAATATGTTTTTATAATTGGATTCGTTCGTTACGTAGTGTTTGTCGAACTTGTTATTCACATAAAAAAAATTAAGTTAATCTGATAGCTATAACTAAATGATAGAATGATATTTGTTTAATTATTTTTTTTTAAAATTATAATTTTTATTCATTTATTTATAAATTTATATTATGCAATAACTTATTTACAAATATTGAATACTTAAATTTTTATATTAATAACAAACTTGACGAATTTTACATAATAAATAAATTTAATTATAAAAATATATTCAAGACGAAACTATACTTAAAAAAGTGCCTCGTTCCTATATTTTGTCCCCAAATGAATTTGTTATTTTGTCCCCAAATGAATTAGTTGTCATATTCATCCGAATGGGCATTTTATATGCCAACGATGCATTTTCAGAACTCCCTAGATTAGTTTTTAAAAAATTTATTTGCTTTAAAAGTATAAAAAAAAACAATACTATTTATAAACCAGCAAATTGGTCCGGTTTTTTTTTCTCTTTTTGTGATTTGGTTGTTGTTCTATATTATTAAGAACTTTTTATAACGATTTGGTTCTCAAATTAAATTTTTTAAAAATCGTATAAAATCGAACAGAACCGTTCATTAATTTTATTATGCTTATATTTTATTAAGTATTATATATAAAGAAAAAAACATTAAAATATTAATTATTTTTACTTGTCTCTTCTCTTGTACTTATTTTTTGTTTTGTAATTTATTTTTTTCTATAACATTATAATATTATATAATTCACGAATTATTAACAATTCGTAAAATATAATAAGATTTAAAAGAATAAAATATAATATATATAGTTTATAGCTACCCTAATATCTTATGGTTATCATATGAAATAAGTAATAAAACAAATTAGAAAGTAAAATAATATAAATAAAAAATAGACAATAAGTGAATAGAAAAATAAAATAGGCATAATAATAAATAATAATAAATAACTATTTAATCTTAGAATCGAGGTTCTAGATTGAAACCGTACTATTTTTATTGATTCTGTTCGGATCATGATTTGATTTTAATTCTTAAATTTTTAGAATCATTCAAAATGAAATAGTTATTAGTTTAGCTTAAATTTAAATAAAGCCGAATGATGAACACCTCCATCAATGCATTTTTAGGGTGGTCTACATTAGTTAAAAAAATCTATTTGATCAAAATAACTTAAAAATAAAAATAAAAATAAAAAATAAACTAGCATAACATTCTATGTGAAAAATTTTGAGCTTTGTGTGTTGGAGACCAAAGAGGTTTTGAGTGAGTTTTTTGTTACTCTTCTGTAATTGTTTCATTGATTTAGTAAATTACATCTTTTCCGTGAACGTTGACTAAATTTAGTCAAATTACTTAATTTTGGTGTTTTGTGTTTGATTATGTGTGTTTGTGAAATTCATACATCTTCAACTCTTAACAATTGGTATCAAAGCTATTTAAAAAGGTTAGAAAATTTTTGAGCGGAACCTAAAGCACGAACGGTGTAAGCTTAAATTTTTTTGAAAGTTATTAAAATTGAAATTCGAGCATACCACTGTGTAGAGAAGGCCAAGACGAAGCCAACAGCGCCAGACGCGTCAAAATCAAGCAAATGAGGCTTCACACACGCCTTCACGCGCCTCAAAGATGCTGTCTGTGCATCTGACGCGCCTTCACGTGCAGCCTGTCTCTTGGTTCAGCTCGAGCACTCCCAAATTCATCACTAATGCTTCCTCCATAACCAAAGCACTCCTGATGATGATTGCAGGTTGGTCTTTCTGAAGGGTCCCACACAATGTGCATGTTCCATGACCATTAACAAATGCAAATTTGGCCTTTTCTGGAGGGAATGAGAAAGTCTCCAACATATAAACACACTTTGCTTTTCTAGAGGGTCCACACTATGTGCATAGTTTGAAAAAGCTTTGTCTATGTGTCAGAGGAGCAAACAAAAAAAAAAAAAAGCTTGGTCGGACCCGTCCGTGACCTGACCAAACTGATTCGTCCCGCTAGATTTATATTCTTTTGTTCTATGCATATTTTGGTTATTTCAAGTTCAATTTGATTAATTTTGGTGTCATTTTCAACTATTTCGATCGTTCCGGACACATTGGTGGTGTCATTTTCAACTATTTCGATCGTTCCGGACACATTGGTGGTGTCATTTTCAACTATTTCAATCGTTCCGGACACATTGGTGTGGTTTATTTTACCAAATTCAGCCTCTAAATTGATGATATCATATAGCTAATGAGAAGGTTATTTTCAAAATTGATGAATTTGACGGGTCAAATTTTAGATTCTGGAACATGAAAATAGAAGATTATTTGTATCAAAAGAATTTGTTCTTTCCTTTGCGAGAAAAGCCAGAAGATATGAAGCAGCCAAAATGAGAATTACTTAATAGAAAGACCCTTGCCACCATCAGACTAACGTTGTTAAAATTTGCCGCCTTCAACATTAAGAACGAGAAGACTGCGGCGTCCCTCATGGCAGCACTTTTAAGTATGTACGAATAGCCGTTTGCAGCAAGTAAGGTACATCTTATTAAGAAGCTATTTAATCTGAAAATGTCGAACGGTGGAAGTTTTAGAGCTCATCTTAATAATTTTAATGAAGTGGATGACCAACTTGCGTCAGTTGACATCATGTTCAACGATGAAATTTGGGCCTTATTAATTCCCCGTCAGCTGCTTGAGAATTGGAAAGGCACAGTTACTGTAATCAGTGGATCAACCGACAAGTTCAAACTATTATTTAAAGAAGTTGTAAGTATGATAATGACGAAGGAGATCAGGATGTAGTCAGACAGTACCACCAATTCAGGAGTAGCCCTGAACATGGATAGCAGAAGCAGAAACTCACATAGGAGAAACGGGCGTGGCAGATCACGAAACCGTGGGAGATCAAAGAACCGTGGCGAAAATAACTCCATAAATCTGAATAATTCCAACTCAAAGTCTATTGAGTGTTGGAATTGTGGTAAGAATGAACATTACCAAAATCAATGGAAAGCCCTGAAGAAAGATCCAACAAAGAAGACGAAAGCAAATATTGCATCTACTTCAGCAGCAAATGACGCTTTGATATGCTCGCTGGGGCACAAAGAAGAATCTTGGGTGTTAGACTTTTGCGCGTCACTCCATGCCACCTCTCATAAGGAACTCCTTGAAAACTATGTACCTGGTAATCTTAGAAAGGTTTATCATGATGATGATCAACCTTGTGATATTATTGGCACAAGTGAAGTGAAGATTAAGTTGAACGGATCTGTATGGAGATTGAAAGATGTCAAACACATACCCGACCTCATGAAGAACTTAGTCTTGGTGGGGCATTTGGCAACTGAAGGCTATGTCACAACCTTTATTTGTGATAGTTGGAAGATTTTCAAAACAGCATTGACTATTGCACGTGGCCCGAATAGTGAAACTCTTTATATGACATCAGACGCTTACAGGATAGTTGTAGTTGCTGCAAGCAAGGAAGATTTTAATCTATGGCACTAGAGACTTTGACATATGAGCCAGAAAGGGGTCGAAATCATGCACTCAAATGGAAAGCTACAAAGTCTGAAGTTAATTGATATCGATCTGTGTGAAAACTGCATCTTAGGAAAGCAGAAGGTGGTTAGCTTCAAGACGAGTAGTAGAACTCCGAAGATGGAATGACTCAAGCTAGTCCACATCGATGTATGGGGTCCGGCTATCGTCTCATCTATTGACGAAAATTCATACTTTGTAACTTTCATTGACAACCATTCTAGGAAAGTATGGGTTTATATCTTGAAATATAAATCTAATGTATTTGATGTATTCAAGTCATGAAAAGCTATGGTAGAAAATGAGACGGGCCATAGAATCAAGAAGTTAAGATCAGACAATGGTGGCGAGTACGAGGATAATGAGTTTAAGAAGTCTTGCTATCAGATTGGAGAGAACTGTTCCAGGTACACCTCAACACAATAGCATAGCAAAATGTATGAACAGAACACTGGCATAGAGAGCAAGAAGCATGAGGATCCAGGAAGTATTACCAAAGCAGTTATGGGCAGAAGCAGTTAGTACAGCCGCCTACTTGATCAACCGAGGTCCATTAGTACTGTTGGAATTCAAAATACTAAAGGAGGTATGGAGTGGCAAAGAGATAAAACTTTTACACTTGAGAGTTTTTTGTTGTGTTGCATATGTGCATATTAGTGACCATGCTAGGGGTAAGCTTGACCCAAAGTCACAAAAATGCACTCTTGTTGGATATGGCGAGGACGAGTTTAGTTATCGCATCTGGGATGACCAAAACAAGAAGATGATCTGATCCAGAAACATTATATTCAATGAGAATGCAATGTACAAAAACCGGCACACAATATCCTCAAGTAATTCAACAGAGGATGATCCCATGTTTGCAGAGTCGAATGATCTAGCAGATAGCACTGTGACCCAACAGGCAGTTGAGAGTCCTGAGGCGGAGGATTCTATTGTGAAGAGTAGCACACAATAGATAGATGCACCTGCACCTATTCCTGTACCCCAGAGGTCTTCCAGGCTTCATATACCGAGCAGGAAATACATAAATTACTTATTACTCACTGATTGAGAAGAACTTGAATGCTATGATGAAGCATGTCAAGTGAGAGCGTAACGATCCGGTACGTTTTATTTTATTATTACTTATTTTGATTTTTTAAAAATTACTAGAAATGATTTAAGACAATAATTTGCAACTAATTATGGAATACAAGAGAATTTTAATTTTCGTAATATAGAGTTGAAATTTGATTGAGAATCTAAATATATAATATCCTAATTTAGTTAGTTAAGTTAAATAAAGGTGAGAGGGTTCTAGAGTCATAAAGGGAAAAGAGCTATAAATTTAAACCAAATAAGGCTATTAGTCCTCTCTAGAAGCTTTAAAAGAGTAAGAGAGCGTGCAGACAAGGGGCATTAAAAAGAACCTATTTACACTATATTTTATAATTTTTTGTCGAAGATATTATTTTTTATTTAATAACCTAACATATTTTATAAAAATTTAATAAAAAATAATTATATATTTTAAATGCCCACATGAATTATTCTTAGTGATGAAAAGTGACAACTAAAAAGAATGCAGTGGTTAAAAGAAGTTGCACCCATAAAATACACTTAACATTGTATGAGGAAATAGGTAGTTATATTAATAGTTGTTGGGACACTTGACATCATTGAAGTATTGAAGAAAAGTTAGAGACAGTTATGGAAAGTTATTTATGGAGACTTTTTAGTCTTTATAAATGATAGACATGCATACATTGTAGAGATCAACACACAACTTGGTAAATCGTCTATATTTTTCTTTTATCTTTTATTTAATTTTCTTGTAATTTTTTTTTCAAATCTATCGGAGTAAATTGTAGCCTTTGTAAACATTTTTCCATCGAAGTTAATAAAATCTCGATTTTATTACTTTGATCTTATCTTCTGTGATTTTTTCTGGTGAAATCTTGAAACAAAGCATAGAACTCACACGTAATCGTTTGAGCATTTCAAAGAAAAATTTTCTTTCAAATGAGATCATTTTGTTGTTTTGGTAAACAAATTTTTGGCACGCCCAGTGGGACATCGTACTAAGTCAGAAAAAATAGATATGAGAGCAGCAGTATGGAGAGCCATGAATAGCTATGAATATGGAGCAGCATATGCATCAGTAGTCCCTACAATGGATTACCAACAACAGGTATGTTATTGTCCTCGTTATGAGATGTATCATTCTTCATTGTCAATATATTATAATTCTTATCACGAGGTATATTATCCTCCATCACCGGTATATTATAATCCTTTTTATAATGTGTATCTTCCCCCATTGCAAGTTGATCATTATAGGATTGAGCAACATATACCACATGTTGAATCTTGTAAGAATGAACAATCTCAACTACATGTTGATTTTTGTAGAATTGAATAATCTATAACACAGTTTCAACAATTTTTAAAAATTTCTCATATAGTTGGCCAACAGACAATGGCCAATAGTAAAATTGAACAATCCATAACAAATGTTGAACAATTTTTAAAAATTTTTTCCGTAGTTGGCCAACAAATAATGACTAAAAACAAAAAAAAATTTAAAATTGTTCAAGATTCATATATTCTCAACATTCGAAAGATTGGGGGTAACTTCATAAGTCAATAATGACTAAATTAGATTTTATTTTGTCAAAATACAACACCAAATAATGACGACAAAAAAAAAATGATTAAATTTGAAAGAAAAATTTTGTGTTTTTTCAAATTGAAAAAAATAAAAAGAAATAAAAAAAATCTTTGTCGATATTTTAAATGGAAATTTTTTTTTATCAAAGTTGGAATTATTCCAACTTGTTCTCAAATGAAATTATAAAATAAAAATTCGACAGAGAAAAACTAAAATCGAAAAACCTGAGGCCAAACAGGCTTGAGTTTCATTCGAACCAAAAAAAACATCGATGTAAGTTCAACGGCGCCATAATTTTCTTGCTTCTTTTCTCTCAAATTCTTTTTTGCTTTCTCAGGAATTTTTTTTTTAAGGCTGTCGCCAGATTTACAGAATTAGAATTTCTCAGCTCCCAAGCAAGATGAAGAAATTAGGGCTCCTAGCCGTGGCGTCCATCGCCGAGCTTCAGCCACCGTCGTCTCTTCTTCGCCGTCTTCTTCGATTCTCGTCACCAACTCCAAGTCACAGAGATCTCTCAAGAAGTGTGATGAGATTAAAAATTGCGAGAATTCTACAGATGCTTCGAAAAAATTCAAACCCATGTTCGATGGGCTGAGGTTTATTGAAACGCTGGTGACAACTCACAGATAAGCTTGTGATTTGATGATCCAAAATATTTGTTTAGATTAACTCTCTCTCTCTCTCTCTCTCTCTCTCTTTATTGAAGTGTAATTCTTAAGAAAGCAGAAATTATCAAAGATTGGTACATGGTCTTTTTGGTAGATTATTTTAGAGAGAGATTCAAAAAAAATCGACAAAAGAAACATTCGATGGAAGAATGTCGAGTGCTTATGCCTCAAGTGCTTGTGGATGAAGCTGATGGATGGTGTCTGCGGATAAAGCCAACAAAAAAATATTTGGAGATAATTCAACACCATAAATATATACATGTTTGGTGATCCAGAAAATACATCTTTATTAACTTTTAACACTTACAATAATATGAAATTACAGGAAAATGAAATAACAAAAACAACATGAATAGAACTTGCAAACCGAGTCCTACAATCGCAGTTTCCTTAAAAATGATTCGCTGCCCTACTGAAGGTGTTGTAAGTATTCTACCGGCGTCATTCTCCCAGGATAAAACGACTTCACGATCGTTGGAACACCACCAAAGATCGGTTACGAACGTACTCCGTCTGTCTTTCTCTCTCTTGCAGCTTGCACTATAACCTGAGAACTGTATCTCTCATTTCTCACCTTCTGTCTGTTGCTTTTTCGTATGTTGCTCTCCTTCTCTGCTTTGTTTCGTCTCTCCTCTTCTCCTGTGGGATGACAGCATATATAGCCTTCCATCATGGAGGGGGTTACAGGGAAATCAACAGCCACTCGTGGCTATTGATTTCAGGATTCAATTGGAAAATTAATAGCTACTCATGACTATTAATTTCAGAATTCAATTGTCAATTAAATGGTCAATTCAATTACAATTGAATTCTGCTATTGAATTTTCAATGAATTTACAAATTCTAATGAAAAATAATAATAATAATAATTCAAACGAAAGTAACATTCGGTGGAAGAATGCAAAGTGCTTGTGGGTCAAGTGCTTATGGATGAAACACTGTGGATGGCGCCAGCCGATAAAGTCAAAAAAAAAAAAAAAAATCTTTCGAAAGGGTACAAGTAGAAGGCAAAATATTTGCCTGGAGCACTAAAAAAAAATAAAAAAAACAAAACAAAACTCTTTCGAAAGTGTACAATTATAAAGAAAAATATTTGCCAGGAGCTCTAAAAATAAATAAAAATTAAAAAGAAAGCTCTTTCGAAAGTGTACAAGTAGAAGGCAAAATATTTGCCTGGAACTTTAAAAAAAATAATTAAAAATAATTAAATAATAAAAAATAATCTCCTTGGATAGTGTATAAGTAGAAGGCAAAATGATTTACCTCGAGTTTTGAAAAAAATAATAATAATAATAAAATAATATGTCAAGTATAATTTTAGTTATTTATTACTATTAAAAATTCGTCTTTAATGTAATATTATAACTTTTCAAGAATTCGATAATTTTTATTTTTAAAAAGTTGGAAAAGCGTTGTTTATACCATATTTTATAATTTTTCGTCAAGGATATTAGTTTCTATTTAATAGCCTAACATATTTTATAAAGGTTTAATAAAAAATAATTATATATTTTAAATGCCTACGTGAATTATTTTTAGTGATGACAAGTGACAATTAAAGAGAATGCAGTGGATAAAAGAAGTTACACCTATAAAATACACTTAACATTGTATGAGGAAGTTGGTGGTTATATTAGTAGTTGTTGGAACACAAGTATTGAAGAAAAGCTAGAAGCAGTTATGAAAAGTTATTTATGAAAACTTTTTAGTCTTTATAACTAATAGATATGCATACATTGTAGAGATCAACACACAACTTGACAAATCGCTTATATTTTTTTTATTTTTTATTTATTTTCTAATATTTTTTTTTTCAAGTTCATAGGAGTAAATTGTAGCATTTGTAAATATTTTTCCGTCGAAATTAATAAAATCTCTATTTTATTGCTCTCATCTCATCTTTTGTAGTTTTTTTTTGAAAAAATTCTAAAATAAGCCATAGAACTCGCACGCAACTGCTTGAGCATTTCGAAAAAAAATTTCTTTGAGAGAGAAACCATTTTGTTGTTTTGGTAAACAAAACCTCAGCTCTTTCCTCCCAGGAGCCTCGCCGGCTTCCCCAGCTCTCGATCTCTTTCGCACACACAGCTGGGCACCACCACAAATCACAACGCGCTACAAACTTTTTTCATCAGTCTTTGTTCTGTTGTTGCGCGCCCGCCCAAAATCTAAGCACACAGTACAGGGACAGAAACCGTTTAGTGTGAGGGAATAAGTAGTAGAAAAGAAAGAAGTGTCCATGAGCAGAAACTGTTGGAAGAATTTCCAACGCCGACATAAAATACATGCTCGGAGATCCAGAAAATACATCTTTATTAAACTTTCAACAATTTAC
>JAOTRH010138863.1:0-13883 GCA_034768845.1 Heliamphora exappendiculata | reverse complement strand
ATCTTATATGGGTCTATATTCCCGGTGAGTTAGATAGCGATGTTATTTATATGGTAAATATTAATTATTGACGAAATTCACGTCCCGATGATCAGGATTGACGATACCCCCTTAAGGATGCTTATAAGTTTTGATCGGGCCAAATCCTACAGGTGGATTTAATTATCCGGAGGTCAAATAAGTTAAGTGGAAGGGCTTAAGGAATATCAAGATGCCGATTAAAATTAAATTGTCAGTAATTAAATTTAATTGGCGGGTATTGGGAATCTTAACGTGGAGAGAAATGGTAAGCATTTAATAACAGGAGCTCAATGCTAGAAGGTCTTGAGATTATAGGTCAGAGTGCAATTACAATTTTTTAGTGGTGTGAATTGTAATTCAGTATTTTATGAAAATTATAGAAACCGCTGCTGGTTTTCCATAATTGCAGATATCGCTATGCGTCTTTCTTTAATTACAAAAATCGCTGGTAGGTGTTTGTGTTCCACTGAAAGTCTTACTCATAATTACTCTATAGGTCCCTGCTGTAGCCCTAATATACGTGGGTAGGCTGTACCAGTTTGAGATTGATAGTTCATATCTCATATATCATTTACGATATTATTTTGTCTTTCAAAGACTTAAATATATCGAGGTTCTGCCGGTACAAGTTTTTGGAGGATCGTAGCTCATACTACGTTCGAGGATCGTATAAGAGAATACAGTAGAAGATCTGACTGGAGCTTCAACTCGGAATCAAGTCATAGTTGAAGATTAGACCGACAAGAGGTATTCATCTAAATTAACTTTGGTTGCACGGGTTTATTTTTTAACGTTCAACGTCAAAATTTTTATCTGAAACCCGTTTCGGCGTTTGTCCATCCAATTAATTTTTATCAAAAATCATTTTATAAAAATAATGATCTTGCCAGTTTTACCTCCAACAGTGGTATATAATGAAGCTAACCTTGGTTTTTTAAAATAATTTTGTGAAGATAACTTGGTTGACATAGAAAAAGGTGTTGAAGATATTTTTATTAAAATCTAAGAGCCAAATCATGAAGAAGCTTCAAATTCTCAATAAGATGAAGTTTAACAAGCTATTGGATCTTCAAATCCTAAAAATTTAGATTTACCTATTGAATGAAGGTATGCTCATGGTCATCTAAAAGACCTAATTATTAGTGACACATCTCAAGGTATCAAAACTCAATCTTCTTTACATAATGTTTGTGATAATTTAGTATTTGTTTCTTAGACTGAACTAAAATATTTTAAGAAAGTTGAAAACGACGAGTTTTAAACCTTAACTACGCAAGAAGTGCTTAACCAATTTGAAAGAAATAAAGTTTGGATTTTAGTCCGAAGACCTAAGGGTCGCTCCATCATCGATACAAAATGGGTTTTTAGGAACAAAATAGATGAGAATAGAATAGTTCTTAGAAACAAAACTCGATTGGTAGCCCAAAGTTATAATAAAAAAGAATGCATTGATTTTGATGAGACTTTTGCTCCTGTGGCTAGACTTGAGGTCATTAGAATGTTGTTTGTTTTTACATACTTTAAAATTTTCAAACTCTATCAAATGGATTTCAGAAGTGTATTTTTAAATGGTTTTATCTCAGAGAAAGTTTTTGTGAAACAATCTTTTGATTTTGAAAATTCTAATTTTTCAAACCATGTTTATAAATTTACCAAGACTCTCCATGGTTTGAAGCAAGCATCTAGAGCATGGTATGAAAGACTTAGCAAATTCTTGATTGAAAATGAGTTTTCAAGAGAAAAAATTCATACCACTCTTTTCATCAAGTCTTAAGAAAATGATATGCTTGTTGTTCAAATTTATGTAGATGACATTATTTTTAGCTCAACTAATAAATCTCTTTGCAAGGACTTTGCTAAGTGGATGCATGGAGAATTTGAGATTAGTATGATGGGAGAACTCAACTACTTTCTTGGACTTCAAATCAAACAAATACAAGAAAGAATCTACATCAATCAAGCCAAGTACATAAGGAATATATTGATGAGGTTTGACATACAAAAAGCAAAACATATGGGAACTCTGATGTGTCTTACTACAAAGCTTGATAAGGATAAAAACAGTAAAGCAGTAGATGAAAAACGATATAGAGGTATGATTGGATCTCTACTATACTTAATTGTAGTCGTTCAAATATTATATTTAGCGTTTGCATGCGTGCTAGATTTCAATCTAATCTTAAAAAATCACATGTGACCGCTATTAAGCACATCTTTGGATACCTCTTAGGTATATAAAACTTAGAATTGTTCTATCATAGAGGAATAGCATTTGAGTTATTTGGCTATTCTAATTCTGACTTTACTGGATGTAAAGTAGATAGGAAGAGTACAAGTGGAACATGTCAATTCCTAGGACACTCATTAATCTCATAGTTTAGTAAGAAACAGAACTCAGTAGCCTTATCTACAACTGAGGCTGAGTACATAACAGCTGGTAGTTGTTGTGCATAAGTTATTTAGATGAAACAACAACTAGAAGACTATGGTTTATGCTTAGATCATATTCTTATCAAATGTGATAACGCTAGTGCCATTAATATATTCAAAAATCCTATATAACACTCTAGAACAAAGCACATTGAGATTAGACATCATTTTATTAGAGATCATGTACAAATGGGTAACATTGAACTTGAATTCGTAGGCACAGATTACCAACTCACTGATATATTCAATATACCATTAAATGAAGAAAGAATATACTATATAAGAACATAACTTGGCATGTTATGTGTTCCTAATTGACGATTAAAATGCCATACTAATCATGTCTGTTCAGTACATTTCAATGCTTTTAATATTTTATATTGATGTGCGAAATGTGTCGACCCTACTTGAAAAAGTGTCCACACATGTGTTTGAGCTGACTCAAAGTTATATAGAAGAGACATTGCTGGAAAATGTGTTGACCTAACTCCATATAGTGTCGACTCAATTTTGACTTCATGCTCTGGGTAATTTTTAGTCGACCCAATGCTTAAACGTGTCGACTCAAATGGCCGAAAGTGTTGACCCTTCTTGAAAAAGTGTCGACATAAATTCTATCTTTGGATACCACCACTCGTGAAGAATTGTGTCGACTCAAATTCAATTTGTGTCGACACAAATCTTTTGCCTATTTAAAAGGCGCCTGTTCCCACTAGTCGTGTCGTTTTGCTCTCTCTCTCTCTCTCTCTCTCTCTTGCTCTCTATAAAATTGTTCGTCTCCCGTGATTTTTCCCCCATTCAAAAAATTGAGTCAACCCCATCTCTCCTCCCTTCTTTGATCAACTTTCTCGATCACAATGACCGCTCGAACTATGAGCAAGGAAAGTAAACGAACCGGCGACGAAGGCCCTTCAAACCCTAGGGCTCACAAGAAGCAGAAGAAATCGACGATGAAGACGGTGACGAGATCTTCGATCGCCTTCAAACCCTAGGGCTCACAAGAAGTAGAAGAAATCGACGATGATGACGGTGACGAGATCTTCGGCGATCGAAACGTCTGAATCTTTGAGTTTTAAATTCAACAAATTTCATAACTGGTTCTTCTCATCCTTTATGAATCGTAAGGTAATACCCGGACGTTCTATAGATTTTGTGTTTTTTGATTCCATTGACATGAAGTTCAAAGATTTGTTTTCTAAACTTGGTTGGGAGAGGTTACTTCAAATTAGTGACCCCCACTATCCCACTCAAGTGAAACTTTTCTATGTGCACTTTCACATTTTTTCATCCTTCAAACTATGCATATCATCTTAACCGATATCATGCCACAGTTAAGGGAAAGCTGTAAATAAAACAGTAAGCTCTACTCAGGCCACACAGCCGAGGAGAAAAGATGTAAATAAAATCCTATGTACCGACTCTATCGTACAGACAAAGGTAACAACTATAGACTCCTGCCTATTACCCTAGTCCTGAACCATTGAAGGCCTGCTAGGTAATGACAAGTTCTATACGGAGTTACAACAACAATGCCATTCACGGAGGCAACCGACTTCTTTACGGATTTCCCTGACCGATGGAAAAGCACCCAAATCACACACTTGTTTCTTTACGATTTGCCACGACTGATGGACGAAACATAACCAAACCACGTTTACGGGGATTAACCCGAGGGACCGTAGCGAACCCACTCTACGCACGTTTTTGGACTTATACCAAGGAGCAATAGAAGCCCAACTCAAATCACACTTTGTCACGGTACATCTATGGATAACATTTAAAAATCCACCATAGCTCAACTACGAAACCCATAAACAGTTTATACACCACATGTATAAAAGAGATTCATCAAAATGGAGATCTAAAACCATTTCTAACAAAACGTGTAAAAAGGTGATACTCAACCCCGCGGGCTTTAAAGAGTTGGCCTCCAAGAGTTTTGAGGGATCGATTTTCTCTACCTCAAATATTTGTTTCACTGCATCGTGAAAAGAGAATCTGTCGATTTCAATGGATCTCTTGTTCGCTTTGCAAGAGACAAATATTTCACCCTCGAAAATATAAAGAATCTCATTTAGAACACTAGAGGTCAACTGTATTTCAGCAAGAGATAATGGTAGTACTGGGAATAGATGAGATGTGACGCCTGTTGAGGCTGGTTTTGTACGCCTTTTGGCGATATGATTATTCATCTATGAGATGCATGTTTTCAATTTATGAGAATTGAACTATGGGAATCTTTTATCCAAATGTTGTACATTTTAATTATCAACTGTGAAACCTATTTTCTTAAATGGGTGTTTTGGTGGGCTTTTGCGTGACCCGAATGTTTGGGGCGTGACAACTTGGTATCAAAACTCTAGGTTCGAATACCTATGAGCTATGGGAAAGAGGGTACATCACCTTGTGAGGATATATGTGCGCTTGATTGCATGTGTTACAGTGTTTTCCTAACATAGCATGATAGCTTGTGGTGTATACGTGGGTATGGAGGTTGGCCCTTAGGATTGATTAGTCTTGCTTTTAGGCATCTGGATTCTCGTACTTGGGAGTCATGTTAGAGACGCATTTCGCGGACGTGATTTCTAACAAAGAATCTGAGTAGGTTATTTAGAGTGACGAGTCTTTCTTGTTGGTTCTCCTCGGTATGTGAGATGTGATGACATGATCTACGTGGCTATGTGTTAGCATGTTTATCTGTCTTTTACATTGGTAATAACATGTTGTATGGATTCTTATCTTGTTATGTTTTTTTCGTATAGAGTTATGTCCACACGAGGAGGACGAGGCCGAGGTCGAGGCCGTGGCTGTGGTTTTGGCCGAAGGGACGTTCCAGTCCCAGATGTTGGGGATGCTAATGAACCATAAGGACCTGTTGCTGAGGGAGATCTATTGCGTGAGATGGTCGGCTCCATCCAGCAACTAGCTGAGGCCTCTAGGGGAGAGAGACCATACCTGAGCCGAGAGCGACGGGTGCGATGCATGAGTTTCGCCGTCTAGACCCTCCTACCTTTTCTGGGAATCCCAATCCCACGGTTGCCATTGAGTGGTTGGAGCTGGTTACTCGGATTCTGGATTTGCTTCAGATTGAGAAAGATGATCTGAGGGTTATATGCGCCGCCTTCCAGCTAAGAGGGAGTGCTCATATGTGGTGGAAGTTCGCCAAGACCACAGTGGCAGGCACCTGGGATGCATTCACGAAGGTATTTCTAGAGAAATACTTTCCAGCGACTCTGAGGGATCGCTATAGAGAGGACTTCCTATTTCTGACGCAGGAAATAATGATAGTGATTGAGTATGAGGCTGAGTTTACTAGCCTATCTTGGTTTGTACAGGAGATTGTACCTTCTGACAAGTTCCACGTGAAACGATTCGAGAGGGATTTAAGGCCCGCTATTCGAGATAAAGTGGTAGCACTGAGGCTGTAGGTTTTAACAGAGTTAGTGGAGACCGCCATGAAGGTGGAGGATACTCTGAATGAGACACGTCAAGACAGAGATAGTCGAGGACAGCAGGACGGAGGACGTGGACAGTCCCGGGGACTAGGGACAAGCGTCAACGGACATCTGATCTGAGTTCTTATCCGGTGGGGTCTTATCAGTCACAGTCTTCTGCATTTACTCATCCCGTAGCCTCAACGGGAAGGTCAAATTAGAGGGAGATTATTTGTCATAGATGCCAGCAACCGGGGCATCGTGCGGCAGAGTGTCGGAGTGCAGCACCTGTTCAGACTCAGTCACAGTCGCAGGCACCTGGGAGAGGGCCACCGGTCTGTTTTGAGTGTGGGCAGTCTGGGCATATTTGGAGGAACTGTCCTCAAGGAGGGAGCATTTAGAGCACAGCTAGAGCACCTGTTGTTCCACTTGGCCAGGGACGACAGACGAATCAGCAGCCGAGAGCTCAGACGTCCCATTTTGCAGAGGGAGGAGCTTCAATGCAGTTGGGCAGGCAGTCGGCAGTGCAAGGCCGCAGTGGGCCAGCCAGAGCTTATGTCCTTACAGATCCTAGTTCATTTAGAGCACAGCTGGAGCATCGGTCGTGCCCGATGCTGCTGCTACCACCTCCATGATCGGAGGTGCCTTTCTAGTCTACAAATCATGGGCCAGTGTTCTTATCGACACCGGAGCATCACATTCATTCATATCATCTGCTTTTGCATCTGCTTTGGGGTTAGAAATGGAATGGTTGGGTAGTACCATGTGCGTGGAAACCCCAATGAGTGGGAGTGTGAAGTTGAGTCTCGTCTATAGATTCTGCGTGTTGGAGGTCGCCTGTTGTTGTTTAGAGTTCGACCTTGTTATCCTAGACATGACCGCATTTGATGTCATCCTAGGGATGGACTGGCTGACCACCTATCGTGCCTTCATCGATTGCGATCGACGGAGGGTAACGATTTGTACACCAATGGGAGATTGCTTTTGTTTTGTGGGAGACCGAGATGAGAGTTTGAGGTCTATGCCAGGTGTTGTACGGAACCAGGGTAACTTGGGTTCCATTTTTGCAGCCCTTATGTTGGATGAGGTAGTTGAGGTTCGAGGAGAGTTACCTCCGGTGGTGTGCGACTACCCTGATGTCTTTCCTGTTGATCTATTTGAGTTGCCATCGAGCTGGGAGGAAGAGTTCTCTATTGATCTAGTTCCCGGAGCTGCTCTCATATTTATACCGTCCTATCGCATTGCACCTGCTGAGTTACGTGAACTCAAGGTGCAGTTACAGGAGTTGTTAGATAGAGGATTTATACGTCTGAGTACTTCTCCATGGGGAGCTCCTACTCTTTTTACGAAGAAGAAGGATGGATCATTGCGTTTGTGTATCGACTACAGAAAGCTAAATCAGGTGACAGTGAAGAACAGGTACCCGATGCCGAGGATAGATGATTTGTTCGACCAGCTGAAGGGTTCGAGCAGTTTCTCAAAAGTTGACTTGAGATCAGGATACCACCAGTTGAGGATTAGGGACGAGGACATAGCGAAGACCGCCTTTCGGACTCGCTATGGTCACTACGAGTTTCTAGTTATGCCGTTCGGTCTGACGAACGTACCTACTACGTTCATGAGTTTGATGAACCGAATCTTCCATCCTTATCTGAATAGTTTTTTAGTGGTGTTTGTGGATGATATTTTGATATATTTACCCACTAGAGAGGCACACAAATATCACCTGCGAATCGTATTACAAACTTTGAGAGAGCACTGCTTATACGCAAAATACGAAAAGTACAAATTCTGGATGTCGGAGGTGAGATTTTTGGGACACGTAGTGTCAACAGACGGGGTAGCTATGGATTCATCGAAGACAGATGTAGTGACCGATTGGGAGCGACCGAAGAGTGTCTTTGAGATTCGCAATTTTTTGGGTTTAGTAGGTTACTGACGGTTCGTGAAGGACTTTGCTAGACTTGTTGCACTGATGACGCGTCTGACGTGGAAGAGAGTTGTGTTTGCTTGGAGTGAGTCCTGTGAGTCAGCTTTCTAGGAGCTGAAGACGAGGTTGACTAGTTTTCCAGTGTTGATCATTCCAGAGCGAGGCTTGGGGTATACGATGTACTGTGATGCATCACATGACGGTTTCAGATGTGTTCTGATGCAGGAGGATAAGGTTGTAGCCTACGGTTCTCGGCAGTTGAAGACGCACGAGCGGAACTACCCGACACACGAATTGGAGTTGGCAGCTATGGTCTTCGCCTTGAAGATATGGCGTCACTATTTGTATGGTGAGCATTTCGAGGTTTTCTTCGATCACAAGAGCTTAAAATACTTATTTTCACAGAAGGACCTGAACTTGCGTCAACGGCGGTGGATGGAGCTGTTGGAGGATTATGATTTTGATTTGCAGTATCATCCAGGGAAGGCCAATGTTGTGGCAGACGCGCTCAGTAGGAGATCTCACGGGTCGTTAGCTTCCGTGGCTATACGTGAGTGGGACATGCTTGCAGATGTCGGGGAGTTTGATTTGTACCTCAAGGAGATCGCAACGGGTGCCACTTTATTTTCTGTAGTTACTCGACCAGTATTGATAGCACGTGTACTAGAGGTCCAGCAAACAGATCAGAAGGCTCAGATGATACGAGACCGCGTTGCTAGTGGCGAGGATACAACAGGATGGATTGTGGGTTCTGATCAGAGTCTGAGGTTGGCAGGCAGGTTGTTTGTGCCAGAGTTGTGCCGAGTTGATCTATTACGTGAGTGTCATCATTCTCGTCTTTTCGTGCATCTTGGAGGCACGAAGATGTATCATGACCTACGTCGTCAGTTTTATTGGACAGGGATGAAGCAAGATGTGATCCAATTTGTTGTCTGATGCCTTACCTGTCAGCTAGTAAAGGCAGAACACCATAGGCCTACAGGATTGCTACAGTCATTGCCTATATCAGAGTGGAAGTGGGAGCATATCACGATGGACTTAATGTCAGGACTTCCTCGGTCACCTAGGGGACACGACGCCGTGTGGGTTGTGGTTGATAGGTTGACGAAGTCTGCACATTTTCACCCCATCCGAGTGAGGGATTTGGTGAAACGACTGAGTAGCTTGTACGTCAGGGAGGTAGTCATATTGCACGGAGTGCCAGTATCTATTGTTTCTGACCGAGACCCGCGCTTCACATCGCGCTTTTGGCAGTCTACAGGAGGCCTTGGGGACAAACTTGACGTTCAGTACTGCTTTTCACCCCCAAACGGATGGCTAGTCTGAGAGGACTATATAGATTCTGGAGGATATACTGAGGTCTTGTGTCCTTGACTTCAGAGGTTCGTGGGAGGATCATCTACCTTTGGCAGAGTTTGCATACAACAACAGCTATCAGTCAAGTATTGGGATGGCACCGTATGAGGCTTTGTATGGTAGACCGTGTAGATCCCCCATATGTTGGATAGATGTGGGAGAGACCACAGTCTTGGGCCCCGACATGGGGCGAGAGACAATAGAGAAGGTTGTTGTGATTCGTCAGCGCCTCACGACAGCGCAGAGCCGTCAAAAGAGTTATGAAGATCAGAGGAGGTGACCTTTGGAGTTTGCAGTGGGAGATCATGTGTTTTTGAAGGTCTCACCATGTAGAGGTTTGATGAGATTTGGTCATAGTGGGAAGCTATCACCGCGCTTCATTGGACCTTTTGAGATTCTTGATAGGGTTGGGGAGTTTGCTTACCGTTTAGCGTTACCACCTCAGTTAGCATCTGTGCATAACGTGTTCCACGTTTCTATGCTTTGGAGGTATGAGCCTGATCCTTCACATATGCTAGATTGGGCTGAGCTGCAGATTGATGAGGATGCCACTTACAAGGAGCGTCCAGTGAGGATTCTTGATATAAAGGAGCAGGTGTTGCGGGGCAGAACCATTGCTTATGTCAAGGTCCTGTGGCTTCATCGCGGGGCTGAGGAAGCGACATGGGAGCTTGAGTCTGGGATGCGTGCAAGATATCCAGACCTCTTTACCTCGTGACCTTGTTGCAAATTTCGGGGGCAAAATTCCTTAAGGGGAGGAAAGTTATGAGACCCTGACCTTTAAATTTTGAGTTATTTATATACATGATGTTTTTATTCCTGTATATGATAGCATCGATGCATGATTTATACTTTAAAGTTGTAGAACAGCATGTATAAGTGTGTTATACGCTTTCTGGGGTTTGGTAGAGGCTCGTTTGGCTTGCGTTTGGACCAAAAACTATGTTTTGCTTCACAAACCCGAGACCAAAAACAATAAGGGAGTTCGGTCGACTGGGGTGTTGAGTTCGATCGACTGAGGTGTTTTTCTTGGATTTGATTGACTGAACTGTGGCGGTTCACGTTTTTCAAGGAGCTTCAATCGACTGAAGTTGCCTCTTCAGTCGACTGAACTGCCTTTTTGCCGTGTTTATAAGTAGTTCCAGGGGCTGGAATGTTTGGAAAAGCTTTTTCTTTCCATTCTCTCTGCCTTCTCTCTAGTTTTAAGGGCCCGGGGCTCGATTTGTTGTTGGTTCCTTTGTGGATCCTTGCTATCGGGGCCGAGGGCATCGCATACATCCAGTCGAATTCTTGTTCTGACGCCGTTAGTTTTAAGACGTCGACTTCTTGACTCTCCGAGGTAGGATTCTAGACCTACTACTGTTATGAGGGTGTTATATGCAGTTATACTTACTTTCACTGGGTAAAAATGCAAAAAAAGTTGTTTACATGTTGTAAACCATGGTTTTTGGATAAAAGTGGATTTTTACGCCTTTTCTCGGTTGTATGCATGTTTCGGGTTCGTGGTATCCGTAGCTTTTAAAATGAAATTTGAAAACGAGGTGTTTTGTGAAATCGGGTGAAAAACATCTTTTAAAAGGTTTAGAGCTAACCCGCGGAGTTGAATCTCACCTTTTTACATGTTTTGTTGGAAATTGTTTTAGATCTCCATTTTGATGGATCTCTTTTATACATGTGGTGTATAAATTGTTTATGGGTTTCGTAGTTGAGTTACGGTAAATTTTTAAATGTTATCTATAGATATACCGTGACAGAGTGTGATTTGAGTTGGGTTTTTATTGCTCCTTGGTGTAAGTCCAAAAATGTGCACAGAGTGGATTCGCTACGGTCTCTCGGGTTAATCCTCGTAAACGTGATTTGGTTATGTTTCGTCCATTGGTCGTGGAAAACCGTAAAGAAACAAGTGTGTGATTTTGGTGCTTTCCCATCGGTCAGAGAAATCCGTAAAGAAGTCGGTTGCCTCTGTGAATGGCTTTGTTGTTGTAACTCCGTATAGAACTTGTCATTACCTAGCAGGCCTTCAATGGTTTAGGACTAGGGTAATGAGTAGGAGTCTATAGTTGTTACCTTTGTCTGTACGACAAAGTCGATACATAGGATTTCATTTACATATTTTCTCCTCGACTGTGTGACCTTAGTGGAGCTTACTGTTTTATTTACAGCTTTTCCTTAACTGTGGCATAATATCTGTTAGAATGATATGCATAGTTTGAAGGATGAAAAATGTGAGGTTTTATGAAATAAAATATTTTTGAGACTCGTGGTAGTCTGATGGAAAACTTATAATTTTGGAAAGAAAACCCTTTTTGACTCAAGTGGTTGAGCCCGTGTGTGTATAATTGCATAGCCTGCTTTACAGTTTTATTATCTATATTCTATTGAATTTCGGCTCACGGTGTGGAATTTTGCTGTAAAATCTTTTCATGTGAGCATGAGGAGTTGACCTAGTTGTAGAGATGATGGAAGACTTGCTATAGTTTTTCCTTTTTGAGACATATACTTACACATGTGACGCCTATTGAGGCTGGTTTTGTACGCCTTTTGGCGATATGATTATTCATGTATGAGATGCATGTTTTTAGTTTATGAGAGTTGAACTGTGGGGATCTTTTATCCAAATGTTGTACATTTTAATTATCAACTGTGAAACCTATTTTCTTAAATAAGTGTTTTGGTGGGCTTTCGTGTAACCAGAATGTTTGGGGCGTGACATTCAGCCTACCCGCGCATATATAGGGCTACAGCAGGGACCTGGGGAGTAATTATGAGTAAGACTTCCAATGGAATACAAGCATCTACCAACGGTTTTTGTAATTAAAGAAAGACGCATAGTGATATCTGCAATTATGAAAAACCAGCAGCGATTTCAGCAATTTCTATAAAACACTGAATTATAGTTCACACCACTAAAGAACTGTAATTGCACTCTGACCCATAATCTCTAGACCTTCTAGTATTGAGCTCCTGTTATTAAATGCTTACCATTTCTCCCCACATTAAGATTTTTGATACCCGCCAATTAAATTTAATTACTGAAAATTTAATTTTAATCGGCATCTTGATATTCCTTAAACCCTTTCGCTTAACTTATTTGACTGCAGGATAATTAAATTTACCTGCAGGGTTTGGCCCGATCAAAACTTATTAGCATCCTTAAGGGGGTATCGTCAATCCCGATCTTCGGGACGTAAATTCCGTTAATAATTAATATTTGCTATATAAATAATACCGCTATCCAACTCACCGGGAATATAGACCCATATAAAATCACACTCTCTAATGAATCAAAATAACGAATATTAAATATATATAAATCAATAATTATTTCAAGATTATGAAAATAAACACTATTCATAATAATCTTAGGGTGTGAATTAATTTATATAGTCAGTAGTTACTACTAAATTAATTACCCTAAATATCACGTTCAATATATACAAAGTGTACTGGTATAGAGAGTTGGAACAATAGACGACGCTATTATCTGTTCTTTGTAACCAAGACATGTCTACTAAAACTCTGTGCTCAAGCCATTCTGATGGTATGTCCATTTTCATCTAAACTGTGAACATAAAACTCATATTCTGTAAGAACTTAAAATCTGATCTTCTATGTGTAAGCGTACTCTACACACCAAATTAAATACCATACAGAATATCGAACATCCATGCATAACAAAAAAATAATATACATACATTACTCATAAAGATTCTCATAAAATGAAAAACTAATTTTATTAAAAATAAAATTAAATACTAAAAATATGATTTTCAATATATCAACCCTAACAACCACATGTATAGATTATTCAACAACTAGGATCTTTTTTGTTGAAAACTCTATAGACTTTACTAGATAAAGAATACCTTAAGAAAATACCTTTATCAAATTTTGTATCGAGTTTGCCCAAAAATTCGTTATTGTTATTTAAAACAAAACACTTGCATCTAAAGGTGCGAAAATAACTGATATTAGGTTCTCTTTCATTCCATAGCTCATATGGAGTTTTCTTGAGAGAAGCTCGAATTATGGCTTTGTTCACGATAAAATAAGCCGTGTTTACAGCCCCGCCCCAAAAGTATCTTAGTAAATTATTTTCATAGAGCATGGTTCTAACCATTTCTTCCAAAGTCCTATTCTTTCTCTCAACAACTCCATTTTGTTGAGGGGTTTTAGGAGTAGAAAAGTTATGGTTAATACCATTTTCATCACAAAACTATTCAAAATTTTTATTTTCAAATTTCCTATCATGATCACTTCGGATACTTGTGATTTGAAAACCTTTTTTCATTTTAAACTCTTCGAGACAATTTTGCAAAAGAGACAAAAGTTTCATCCTTATGAGCTAAGAAAATCACTCAAGTATATCTAGAGAAGTCATCAATAATAATAATAATAAAGGCATATCTCTTGCCTCTAAGGCTAAGAGTCCTTGTTAGACCAAACAAGTTCATGTGAAATAGTTGTAAGGGTCTAGAAGTTGAAATCTCACTTTTAAAATGAAAAGAGCTTCTAACTTGTTTACCTTGTTAACATGCATTATGCACTTTGTTTTTTTAAAATTTGATTTGAGGTAAAGCAATCACCAATTTTTTTTAAAAAAAATTTAAAAATCAAGTTCATATGTGCATGTCTAAGTCTTCTATGCCACAACCAACTATCATAACTCAAGGCGGCTAAGCACTTGGTGCCATTTTTAGAAATATCATTTA
>JAOTRH010138841.1:0-12500 GCA_034768845.1 Heliamphora exappendiculata | reverse complement strand
CGAATAACCGATCTCTAATCTTTTGGCCGTTTGACTATTTTATAACCGCAAATTATAAGCATTTTGAAATTTTGATAAATAAAAATATTTAATGTATATTAATGAAAATCTTTAATGTATATTAAGTAAATTATTGTTATTTTTCACTTAATAAAAATAGAATAATATTAGCTTATCTATTTTTTTACTATATCATTAAATGAGAATGTTACATATATAATTAATAATGTCACAATGCTCTAAAGACTACCGAATGAACTTTCGTTTGGTTTAGAAAGTTTAATGGCATTTTTGGAGTTTTTTCTATTTTAACTGATTTTCTTATTTTTTATTTTTTTACTCTTTTTTATTTTTTGTAACTACAAAAAACAAAAAAAAAATGCACCTATTAGAATTAAAATTGGAAAAAATTATTAAACACAAAAATGTCCATGAAAATTTAAAAAAAAAAGTATTAAGTTTCCCTTCTATTTTATTTTTCAAATTTGTCGTGACAAGAAAAACATAACTAGTACACCTATTTAAATTAATTTCAAAATAATTCACTAAAAATAAAACAATTATATAAAAAAGGAATTTTTAAATAAGGGTCCCATTTGTAAGACTAGGTATAATTCTATGCCTAAAGACACTATTATTATTTTTTTGAAATCATTCAGTGATTTATAATGACGACTAAAATTATAAGAGACAAAAAAATATTAAAAAAATTAGTAGTGGCAAGTCAATATATTGTTTAAATACTCGAATTAAATAATAACAAATCAATTAAAAAATATACTATTGTCCCATCTTAATTGGTAGTTATACTTGAATTAAATAATAACCGATTAAAAAAAAATCCAAAATGAACTTCATCTCATCGTTGGAATGTTTAGAAGAAATAGGAACTCTTAAATTAATAGATACATGTCGCATCAATCATTGTAACTTGTTATATAATTTGTAGAATAATTAGTCTCAATTTATTTTTTTATAAAAAAAATAGGTTCTATTTTATTTTGTTATACCCAAAATACTCCTAACAGTAGCCAATATTAAAACTTTTTAACCTCCGTTGCCGATCTGCATCTTCTTCTTTTCTGGCGCTGGCGGCGGTGTCCTATCTTCCTTTCTTGGCGATCTCCAGCGCGACCTCCTTCTCTGGCGCTCGTCTCCTCATTCTCTAGTTTCGACCTACTGTTCTGGCGATTTCTTCGACAAATTCTCATAAATTAATTGAGAAATTTCTGTACAAAAAAACTAACTGAGAAATTTCTTATATTAAGAAATTTTCTTATACTGATAAATTTCTCAATTAAATTGTTTGTACTGAAAATTTTCTCAATTAAATTTTTAAAAATATAAGAAGAAAATATAAGAAGATTAAGAAGAGGAAACAGTACCAAAAATTTCTCATTTAAAATTCTTGTGTTGAGAAATTTCATCGTTTGAAACAAAATTTCGTATTAAGAAATTTCTCAATTAAATTTTCGAGAACCAAAAGAAGAATAAGAAAACTGAAAAAAATTTCAGTTAAATTTCTCAAAGCAAAATTTAAATCAAATGCGCAATCTTTCATAATCAAAGCTTTAACTTCCCAATGGAGGCAAAAAAATCAACCAAAACTTTTCAATGAATCAAAACTTTTCCAAGAAAAAATTAAAGACAACAACAAGATTCTAAATAGAATCCGTACCTCGTAGATCTTAGTTGATCCAATATACGGTGGAGGAGAAGGAGCGACTACGGCGGCAAGGAGGAGGAGCAGGAGCGACGACGACGAGGAGAAGCCATGGTCCAGATCTGAAAGAGAAAGGAGAGATGATGGAAAAGTCTAGATCAAAAAGAGGAGTGGCGGCGATCCAAATATAGAGGAGAGAGTTGCGGCGACGGAGAAGTCTAGATTTGGAGGAAAGGAGCAGCGGCGGCAAGAAAGAGGAGGAAGAGGAGGAGGAGCGGCGACGATGGCAACAGCGAGGAGAAGCCATGGTCCAAATTTAGAAGATGAGGGTATGGTGACAAAGAAGTTCAAATCTAGAATAGGAGCGGCGGTGGTCCAAATTTAAAGGAGAAGAGAGTTGTGGCGGCGGAGAAGTCCAAATCTGGAAGAGAGGAGTGGCAGAGGTCCAAATTTGGAAGAGGAGGGAGCGGCGGCGATAGAGGAGTCTAGATCTAGAGGAGGAGGAGGAGGAGGAGTCTAGATCTCGAGCTTGGAACTTAACAGTGGCGGTTGATACAGATCTGGATGAGCGACAGCGACAAGAAAGAGAAGGAACGGCGATAACTCAAATGAAAACTACGAAGAATTAAGATTCACCTCCGTGGAGAAGTGGACGGTAACAATTTAGTTTTGTGTAGAGAGAGGGGGGAGGGGCAACTAGAGTTTGACTGAGAGATAGGCAGTTAGGGTTTGGACTAAGAGAGAGTGTGAGATAAGGGTATATTAATCATATTAAAAAATATTATTTAAAAAATAAAAACTTATCTTCAAAAAATTTAGCAATAGGATTAATCATTTTACAACTCTTATAAAAGAGACTAATTCCCAATTAACTCTATAAAAACACAAGTTAAGCAAAAGCTCTATTTGGTAACCAGTTTTACCAGTTTTAAGTCGGGCTTATTATTTTTGGCTTGAAACTAGAAAAGCCAAAAAATCTCATTTGGAAACCCAAACGCATTTGGCCTTTTGGTCTTTTGCTTTTTTACATATTTTTTTTAAAAAATATCGTAATTTTATTTTACACCCCTATTTTTTTATAAAAATTATATTTTTAAAATTTATTCGTCAAAGTTTATTAAAAAAGATTTATATTGAATAAAAGATTATGTAAAAATAAATTAAAAAAATTATAATAATTTTAAGATAAACTTTTTACTTCTTAGCTTAAATTTACTTTAAGCTAAACTTTTTAGCTTATTATCTTTTGATTTAAAATTATCACTACGGTTCACCGAATAAAATTTTTACTTATTTGACTTAAAACAATTTTAAATAAAAAACTTGGCTCACACTTGGTTATCAATAAGAGAACAAAAAATAAAATAATTATGTTTTCTCTCATTTTATTTGGATTAATAAAAGAAAAAAAATAATTTTTCTCAATTCTTATTTGAATAGACTTTGTAAATGAAAAAAAAAAAGAACTAGTTATTTTACATAAATAAAATTTTTCTTGTCCTATTTATTTTTTATTTTTTATTATTTTTAAATATACAATTTAAATAATATAAAAAAAACTAATCACTCATAAACTTTTCTCTTCAAATCTTTCTATACAGCTTCGATGGTATGAAACATCAAAGAGATGTTCTCCTTTGTAGAATAGTATTTTCTCAAACTTCCCTTTCTTCTCGTTCCCTTCACTCGAATTTTACAACCGACCAAAAAACAAAAAAACTGAATTTAAAGTCCCGGAGCTCTTCATCTTCTCATTTCCTTGCGATATATTTCTGTGTGTGTACGTATAGGCGATCATAGACGGCTTTGCGATTCTCTCTCAGATAGAGAAGGCGCAGTGATCAGTGAGGATAATGGCAACGGCCACTCTAAGAAGCTTCTCAGCAGCTTCGGCGTTGCTGGTGACACCGGGTCAACTCGGTAAAGAGCAGACCCGTTGTTGTTTCTTCAAACCCTTATCGACTTTCTCCACCTCCTCGGCCTTCCATCGCACTTCCGCCGCAAAAGTACGTGCCTCTTTAACCGCCTTCGTCGACCCCATGCCGGTACCTTTCCTCTCTCTCCCTCTCTTCATGCGTGTGGTTGAGAACCTCGCGTATTAAGCCGTGTCTAAAAAATTTAACTTTCTAGAGATTTAACATTTAAAAAAAAAGAAATAAAAAAGTTAGATTATTAAAATTTAATTTTTTCTTATTTTTTTTTATTTCTTATTAAAATATATATTATAGAGAAATTTGAGAATTAGTTATTTTTTTAGACCTCATAAGAGTTTTAATGCCATTAGAGTTTTTTTTTACTAATTAGTTTCATCATAAATCATGATAATTTTTTTTACGTCTGATTTGCAACTATTTAAGAGGTTTTATTTTTTCTTTTATCACATTTACTGAATTTACAATTATGGAAGATGAGGCTATGGCATGGAACTTTGAATTTTGAATTTGTCAAATATGAAAACTTTAATGATTTATACAAAACCCCATAAATCAAGTTAGAAGACTGGTAAATTTAAAGTGGAAGATTAGCATGAAACCTAATAGCACCAACTTTCTCTCTTGCGCTACGGCACCTAGTCGCCGTCGCCTAGCCACCGCCGCCTAGCCGTCGTTGCCCCTTTTCCTCCTCCTTCAACCATTGACCACTTATTCTCCACCGTGGTCCTTTGTCGCTGCTGTTGCTCCTTTGCAAATACGAACGTCGTACTAATACAAACGACAATACGAACACCGCTTCGTCGTCCTCCATCTCACACCAACTCAAGATCTCACCGCTGCCGCTCCATCGCGGTCGCCAACTTAAGATCTCACTGCCGCCGCTCCTTCGCCGCTGCTCTTCCATCTAGATCTGGATTCCTCCATCGTCGCCCCCGCTCCTTCCTCCTCTGGATTTGGACTTCTTCGCCACCGCTGCTCCTCCCTCCAGATCTTGACACTTCCATCACCAGCGTCGCGATTGCTGTAAGAAATTTATAAATTTATCACTTCTCCATCACCGACGTCTCTACTTTGATTGATAAATTTATCACTTTAATTTTAATTAATAAATTTATCATTTTAATTTTCTGAAAGAAATTCCTCCAAAAAAATTTCTCAGTTTAATGGAATGCGATTTTTTTTTCAGAATTTTAAACTGATAAATTTATCAATTTCTTCAGAATTTTAAACTGATAAATTTAGCAGTTTAATGGGAAGTTGGAGATCGACGCCGGAGAAGGAGGTCGATGTCGGCACTGGAGAAGATGGAGTTAGCAACGACAACGGTGATGACGGCGACAGAGGATGAAGCTGACGATGGAGTTAGGGTTGTGGTGGTTTGCGGCGGGAGATTTTTGGAGAGATTTTTTGGACAGAATTTTTTATTTATATTTAGGAAGGGATTTGGTCAATAAAATTTTCTGATAATCTAATTTAAGGGTATTTTTAGTAAATATTAATGTTGTGGGACTAAATTTATTAAGAAAGTTAGAGAGAACTAATGCTAAAATATCAACTGATAATAGGACCTATCCCAAAATTTCTCTATAATATATCACTGTTTTTTTACTTTTAAATTATGGTGTTTGGAATATTCGTCCAGTTTTTTTGTTTTTTTGTTTTCATTAGAAGGATTGACTTTTTAATTAAGAATACTATAATAACTTTACTTCAAAAAGTTAGAGTACTTGGGATGTGTATAGATTTTTTTTCTTGGAAAAAGATAAAAAAAAAAAAAAAGGTTAGTTGGTTCTTTTGAAAACCAAACAGTATGACTTAAAAGCTGTTTTTTTTTCTTCATAAGAAAGACAGTTTTTAAGTGATCCCAAATAAGGCCTAAGTCACCAATTATCCCACCAGCTTAAGCTATTAAAAATTTAGATTCAACAATGCATATTAAGCTATCCAACACTTTTATCACGTGCGATCTTGTCTCGCACGTAAAGATATGAACAAAATTGAATTGAACAGGTGCAACAACATGCATAATATAGTGCACATTAACAAACATATCAAAAAAATAAACACACATTATGAAACTTAAATTCAAGATCTTGTGAAACTAGAGCTCTAAAATCATGTTAAGTCACTAATTATCTCAAAATGGACCCAACAATATATACCATGCCATGCTATCCAACAAAGTGTGTAGTGAAAGAAATTATATTCTACCTTTAAGGTTTTAAGTCTTATTACAATTTATTTCATTCCTTTAGTCAGGCAATTGTTAGTCAAAGAAAATAAAATATTAACTTCAATCCAGTTAAACTCTTCACCTACATATTCTTCTTCTCTGTTTTTTATGTAGCCCTCTACTAAGCCAACAACTTTTTTTTAACCCTTTTTAATCTCGCCTTTTTTTTTTTCTCTACCAACAGTTGACTAACTAAATGTGACAAATTTTAATATAACTTAAAAACTCTGGGTGAAATGTAATATTTAGAACTACAAGGGTACTAATATATTTGCTACAAACCTTTGGGAGGTCAATGTATTTTACCTTTATATTTTTTTTGTCCTCTGTTCTGTTGTTCAAGGATTTTTTGAGTTAATTAGATTCAGAAAATTTGAAGGATAGTTGCTTATTTAATTATTTTATTTTTTTTATTTTCATTTTTATTGAATATTTTTCATCGTTTTGGTGAACTTACGTTTTCAGCGGATTTCTCATAATAGCAATAAGCTAGTATTTTTTCTTTTTTGCTTATTTTCAATTTTAGTGTGTTTTTTTTTTCTTCATCTTTTGGTCAAAAAATTTATTTTTTGGTTCGATGGGACAGTTTGAAAACATATATATATATATATATATATATATAAACAAAAAGTTGAAAAAAGCTAAGCAGATAGAAAGTATGGTAGGCTGAAAGAGGGTGCTAGACCCCCATAGGTGGAGCCAATGAGAGTTGAGGCAGCTTAATGAGGAGGGGGAGAGGGGGGGATGGCAGTAATGGAGATTCTACATGAGATGAAACAGAGACTTTAAGACAAGAGAAGAGGATTACTTGCTACAGCCTGCAGGGTTCTCACTCGCTGATGGGCAGGGCAGCTGACAATCAAAGCGATTGCCTGCCTAATTGTATAAGATATTCCGAGGGGTATTGCATAAAGGAGGGGGAGAGACACCATAACAGGGGAGCCAGATTTTTGAAGGGATGACATTGCATAGAGGAGGGTGAGAGACACCATAACAGGAGAGTCAGATTTTTGAAGAGATGAAATGAAGTCACCAAGCCAAGGGAGGAGGACTTCTTGCTTGCTTGTGGACGAACGAGGAGGAGGGCCCATATTTATATTAGGAAGGCAAAACAGGTAAAACTAACCACATGTTAACCATTGGAGACGAGGGACTACTATGCATAATAGAAACTTGGGCAGAGAGCTGCTCTGCCTAGTTGAGGGAGGGACAGACCGTGTTATCTATAGCAGCTTGCTTGAGTGAGCTAAGGAATGCCTGTTGAGTGAGCATGGCCAGTGTGCCAAATAGAGAATGTCCTTGAGTGTGTAGCCTCAGCCGACACTCCAGGCTGAAGAAGACTGGTGGGATAACTGATGATATCCGAGTGGTCCAATGTCACCCCCACTAAGCTATAAGATGGAGCCAAACCATGCGAAGGATGGGGGCATCAGGTGTGGCCTGCCATGGGACAAGGGCCGCGAGGCAGACCCACGTACCTCTAATTCCTGTTCTTCAAACGTGACAAGAACAAAGTAAATGTTAAAAAGAAACGTCCATGCGATGCACTGGTGTATGAATATTTCCATCTCGGTTCAGTTTCGTGAATGTTGAACCAAGATGAAGTTCTATGGAGATGAAGTTTGGCAAATATCTGGTGTATCTGGTGTGGAGATGAAGTTGAGGAAAATATGTTTGATGATCACCTTTATTGTTGGAAGGGAAAAAGGTTAATTCTTGTAATTTATCACCCGGATGCTAGTATGGACACTCATACATGCACAGTTGATGGAAGGATTTGAAAATATGCAAAACTTTTAGTTCTTCTTACTGAGAGTAACGTTGTTATTTTTGAAATACATTTTCTTGGTGGGAGACTTGGATATACAGAGATTGTTATTGCTTTTTGTTTTAAGTTCTCCATTTATCTTTCTCTCATATGTGGTTGTCAATGTATAGGTGCACGTATTTCTCTTACATGTACTCTTTTGTCTGTAGGATTATACGTCAGATGCAAAGGAGGTCAGCACCAGTAAGAACATTTTAGCTTGTCCCATCTGTTATGGACAACTGATTTGGAATGGTGATTCCGTTTTATCAATGTAAGTTATTTCTGTCACAGCTTTGAAGGATGCCTTTTTGCATGTTTGTTTTTTTCTGTTCTATCCTTGAGTCTTAAGGTGATTGATTATATTCTGGCACTGGATGAATTTGCTGCAGGGATTCCGTACCTCGGTCTAGTTTACAATGCTGCTCCTGTAAGAAGGCTTACTTTGGCAACGAAACGCATATTGACCTGACAGTAGCTAGTGGGGCCAAGGAGTATGGTGAAACTATGCCACTATTCACAGAGTTATTCAGGTACTTATATATTTTTCTTCGCAACATTTGCAGTCCTATGTTGCTTTCCTGCATATTTTTGGTAAGAGTTGAGTGGATATAGGTTGGTAGAACCAAATAGCATGGAAGATTAAAATGATTTTTGTCTCCTACTTTTTGCATATCAGGAAGCGTGTCTTGTATTACGCCTGTGTTTGGGCTAGCTTATTTTTGTGGCATTTTGGCTTAAAAGAAAAAGAAAAAAAGCCAATTGGTTTGGCTTATTAGGCTTTTTCTCACTTTTTTCTCACTTTTTCTACATGATTTGATATCTACTTTTTTACAAAATAGCCAAAAAGCCTAAAAGCCACTAAAAAAAGCTAGTCCAAACATAGGTTACATATGTGAAATTTTGGTGATTCTGGAGGCTGTTCCAACTCCAAGGAAGAATAACTTATTGATTGTAATGCTCCTTGATTTTTGGGACATTTCATCTGGAATTATATCTGCCTGTTGTCCTGCTTTTCCTTTTTCACAATTTCTGCTATTATTAAAAAAGTAGACTTTGTACCTTTTAGCTATACGAGATGGAATGACATAGCGACTTTGCACAAAAAGACCATCTTCTGATATAGAAAGAAAAGTATTTGCATACAGAATTGTTCGTGCAACATTTTAAAATTGAGTCATATTGTGGTTAGAATGTGTTATTAGACAGAGAATAATGAGAAGTCTTATCCAAAAGGATAGGCGAGACTCTTATTTATAATAAAGTTAGGCAACACCATTATATCCATACACCCACACACTGGATAATAAATATATAATAATAATACTAATACGATATATATCTAACACCGGATAATAATCATAATAAAGTTAACACCCCCCTCAAGCTGGGGCATATATATTTAGCATGCCTAGCTTGTCACATATGTATCGAATCCGAGGACCCGGAACTGATTTAATTAAAATATCCGCCAATTGCTCTCCAGTACGAACGGAGCTAAACACAATCACACCATTCTGATACTCGCGCCGAATGAAATGACAATCCACCTCGATATGTTTCGTGCGCTCGTGAAATACTGGATTTGTAGCAATATACACTGCAGATTTATTATCACACCAAAGTTTTGTTGGGCCAGGACAGGGATCACCCAACTCACTAAGTAACTGGCGGAGCCATAAAATCTCAGATGTCGCCAGAGCCATGGCTCGATATTCGGCTTTGGCACTCAACCGAGAAACCACGTCCTGCTTCTTACTCTTCCAAGAGATAAAATTGCCACCAATAAATATAGAGAATCCAGAAGTGGACCTCCGATCAAATGGGTCATTCGGCCCAGTCTGCATCAGAATACCCTTCCATTATAGAGTGGCCATGATCACTGAAATGTAGCCCTTTACCAGGGTTACTGTGGAGATATCGTAAAAATTCGAATCACAACATTCCTATGTGGGACCCGAGGCGCAACCATGAACTGGCTCACCACACTCACAGGAAAGGCGATGTCTGATCTTGTCATTGTTGTCAGATAGTTCAATTTTTCAACCATTTTTCTATATCGGTCAGGATGAAGAAAAACATCACCTTCATCAAGGAGGAGTTTGACACTCGGGTCCATAGGTGACTCGACTCCCTTTGCTTGCAGAAGCCCCGCATTAGCTAAAATATCCCGCATGTATTTTCACTGGGAAATAAAGATACCCTTCTTGCCGCGTGCTACCTCAACGCCGAGATAGTATTTCAATTCTCCAAAATCTTTAGTTTGAAACTGAGATTTCAGAAATTGCTTCAGCTCAGAAATGCCTACCGTATCATCACCTGTGATAACAATATCATCAACGTAGACGATTAATAGAATACAGCTAGCAGAGGAACGCCGATAGAACACAGTGTGATTTTTTTTGGACTGTAGAAGACCAAATTGGCGCATAACCATGCTAAAGTGACCAAACCATACCCGTGGAGACTACTTCAATCCATAAAGAGAGCGATGAAGACGACATACCAATTGAGACCCCCCTGAGCAACAAAATCGGGAGGTTTCTCCATATAGACTTCTTCTTGCAAATCGCCGTGAAGAAAAGCTTTCTTCACATCAAGCTGATACAAAGGCTAATGGCGAGTGGCAGCAAGTGACATAAACAGGCGAACAGATGCCATCTTGGCAACGGGAGAGAAGGTCTCAAAATAATCAATTCCATACGTCTGAGCATATCTCTTAGTAACAAGACGGGCTTTCAAGCGGGCAAGAGAACCATCAAGATTGAGCTTAACTGTAAAAACCCATTTGCAGCCAATAAGCTGTTTACCTTTCGGAAGAGAAACAAGGGACCAAGTCGAGGTGGATTCAAGAGCTTGCATCTCCTTCAACGTAGCACCCCGCCAGCCAGGGTCAGCTAAGGCTTCGGTAACAGTACGAGGAACAACGGCCTGATCCAGGGTGGCAATACAATCCTGTAAGGAGGCGGAAAGACCCTTGTAGGAGGTGGTTTAGAGAGGATGATCCTTGCAAGTCTGATAAGATTTTCGAGTAGCAATAAGAGCAGTATCGTCAGGTGGAAGAGCACTTACCATGGGAAGAGGATCCGCAGACGAGGAGACTGGCTCTGCAGAAGAGAGGTCCAATGAACGTGAAGAAGTGGATGGAGAAGGCGGAGAGGACCCCGCAGTAGGAGAAGCACCTGCAGAAGAAGATAAGGGCAAGCAAGACACTAAAAAATCAAGACTTTGAATATCAGAACTATCAACCCCCAACACAACCGAATCCGATGCAGAAAAAAAATGAGTAGACTCCACAAAGACAACATCCCGGGAGACAAGGAACTTGTGTAGAGATGAACAAAAACGGCGGTACCCCTTCTAAGTCTTTGAACAACCAAGAAAAATACATTTGACAGCCCGAGCATCTAATTTCGTCCGCTGGGGATGAGTGTCACGAACATAACAAAGGCACCAAAAAATTCTCAAGGGTAGAGAGAAAAGGCTTTGCCCGGGAGAAAGGACGACCATTGGAATTTGTCCACCAAGTACCCAAGAGGGGAGGCGGTTGATCAAGTAACAAGCAGTTAACACGGCATGCTCCCAGAATTTATTTGGTACGCGCATCTGAAACAAGAGAGCTCGAGCAATTTCTATAATACGACGGTTTTTGTGCTCAGCGACACCATTCTGCTGTGGTGTAGCTGGGCAAAGATGTCTGATGAATAATGCCATATGTGGACAGAAAAGTCTTCAACTGGGTTGAAAGATACTCGCCACCATTATCACTATGCAAACATTTAACATGAGCCTTGAACTGGGTTTGAACTTCCATACAAAAAGAGGAGAAAATAGATGTTACTTCAGATTTATGTTGCGTAAGATATAAGAAAGTCACACGAGAATAATCATCCACAAATATAACGTAATAACGAAATCCAGAAACAGACTCGACTGGACAGGGCCCCCAAACATCTGAATGAACTAAAGAAAAAGGAGCCGAAGCTCGTTTATTGACCCGAGGTAATAAAGGCACATATAGGTGCTTTGCTAACCGACATGACTCACACTCAATATTAGAAATAGAACGAAAATGAGGACAAAAACTATGCAAACTAGATATAGAGGGATGCCCCAAACGACAATGAGCCTCAAAATTAGAAGAAACTGCGGAGCAGACCGTAGCAGCCACCTTCTCCACCAAGTATAGCCCATCAGACACTCGACCTCTACTGATAATCTTTCTCGTCGAAAGATCCTGAAAAACACAGCCATCAAGATAAAAAATCACACAACAGTTGAGATCATTAGTAAGATGACTGACTGATAACAAGTTAAATGGATTCCCAGGAGTATGTAAGACATTAGGTAGGGTTAAGGACGGTGTAGGGGTAGCAACTCCACGCCCTTTAACCGGTAAGGAAGATCCATTAGCCACAAGAACACCACGATGTCTAGGAGTCACCTGAATCAATCACCCAAGCAGACGGAGTAGTCGCCAAATAGGCATTAGGATTACCTGCAAAGGTAGCAGGTCATCTCAACGAGCTGCTTCTGGGAAGAAGAGGATGAGTCTTCCTGAGAGTAATCAACAGTAGCATTGGCTACGGGGGACGGTCTTCCATGTAATTTATAGCACTGACTGCGAATATGTCTCTGAATCCCATAGTAGTGGCAATAAAGGGTCTCACGAGCACCCCCTTCGCGCCCCCCACCAGTTGGACTTCCATCACGGCACCTACCACGGCCACGACCTCGAGTTCCATTGCCACCACAAAAAGCAATGAGTGCAGACGGGTCACTAGATTCAGGTGTAGACCTGGTGTCGTCACGACGCATTGAACGACTCACCCGACGAAAAGTCTCAGATAAGGTAGGAATGTC
>JAOTRH010138820.1:0-13886 GCA_034768845.1 Heliamphora exappendiculata | reverse complement strand
ATAAAACAAAATTTATAAAACGATAGTTTTTTGGTTTGAATTCGTCCGAATAATTTTTTGGCGATCAAAATGGTTCACTAGCGACGTTAGGACATCAAAAGAGTAGACCTAAGACTTTTGAGTGGCGGTAGAAGCAGGTGGTTTTAAAAACAGTGCGCAACACCAAACTGGTGGTGAGTATTATTTTGGTGAGGGTGGTGATTTGCGGTTCTGGGTCTGGCAGTGGTGTGTGGTGGTTAGGTTGATAGTGGGTGGTGGTTCTGGTGGTCTCGGCGGATGTTCGGGTGGTGGTGATTCCCACCTCAGAGAGAGAGAGAGAGAGAGAGGGAGAGAGGTGGCCGGCTGCGGTGTGGGGAGGCGACGGGGTTGCCGGCGACGATGGACGGGGTGGGCGGCGTCAATGCCGGCGCCGGAGGTGGCCGCTGGTGTGGAGCGTGGGGCGTCGGGAGAAAAACGGTGCTGCCCCTTTTTTTTTTCTCTTTTCTCTCCTGATCTCTCACCTTCTATTATCCAGGAGCCCAATACATATATATTTGTACACTGAAGGGTTTTGAATCTGAATTTAAACCATCTGTTACATTATAATTAAATATTATTAATTCACAATGAAGTTAGTATTTATATTACAATTAAATATTATTTCTGTTATTTTTTTATTATATATTATCTGTATATATATGTATATCTATCTATATATATATATAATATCCCACTTATAATAAATTATAAATATTATATTTTTTTTTTCTCATTTACTCTCACCCTAATCTTCCACTGAAGCAATTACACTAACCTAACATTCTAATGCGCTAACTGAGGCAACTTGAATATGTATATATATACTGATCACGGTTGAAGGCTCTCGTTAATGGGTTTTATGCCCATTTTTAATTCCATCGGTTACAGATATTATTTATATTTACTACTCGTTAAGTTTTAGATTTAATACAATATTTTAAATCTAAATCATCAGTTATTTTAATTTATTAATTTATTTTTTTATAAAATAAAAAAATATCAATATATATATATATATATATATATATATATGGGACTTTACATTTCTCCCTCTCTAAAAAAAATTTCGTCCTCAAAATTGTGATGCTAATATGAAGAAAATAAGTGTGGATAACGCTTGCGCATCTTCTCTTCGCGTTCCCAAGTGACATCCACGTGTGTGTGATTGCGCAATAAAACTTTCACTAGTGGAATTTACTTATTTCGTAAGACTTTTTCCTTAGCATCCAGAATCTAGACATGTTGCTCTTCATAAGATAAGTCTTCATAAATTCGGAGTGGTTCATAATCAACTATATGCGACGGGTCGTAGACGTATCTCCTCAACATCGACACATGGAAGACATTGGGCACTCCTGCGAGGCTAGGCGGTAAAGTCACACGATATGCCACTTCGCCGATCCTGTCTAGAATCTCAAACGACCCGATATACCGATGACTCAATTTTCTTTTCTTTCCAAAACGGATGACTCCCTTTTAAGGTGAAACTTTCAAAAACACCATATTCCCAACTTGAAATTCTAAATCCATCCTCTGTTGATCGGCATAACTTTTCTGTCAGCTCTGAGCTGCTAAAAGTCTACTCCGAATGGTCGCAATATTTTGAGTTGCATCCTCAACCAAATTTGGCCCCAAAAGTTGTCTCTCCCCAACCTCGTACAAACATAATGGGGATCTACATTTACGTCCATACAATGCTTCATATGGTGCTACCCCTAAACTCGAATGGTAACTATTATTATATGCAAACTTCATCAGTGGCAACTGATCATCCCAATTACCCTTCCACTCTAAAGCACATGCTCTTAGCATATCTTCTAAAGTCTGAATGGTTCTTTCAGATTGTCCATTCATCTGTGGGTGGTATACAGAACTAAAGTCCAATCGAGTACCCATGGCTGCTTGCAACGTACCGCAAAACTTTGACACGAAATGAGGATCACGATCTGAGACAATTGAGACCGGTGACCCGTGAAGCCTGATAATTTCTCTTGCATACAACTGTGCCAGACGGTCCAAAGTATATGCCATCCTGACGGCAATAAAGTGAGCTGACTCAGTGAGTCAATCAATTACCACTCAGACTGCGTAAGTGCATACACTTCGTGTACGTGGCAAGCTAGAGACAAAATCTATTGCGATATTCTCCCACTTCCACTCTAGTAAGGGTAAAGGTTGTAACTTTCCTACTGGCCTTTGGTGTTCTACTTTAACGTGCTGACAGGTAAGACATCGTGCCACATGCTTTGCAATGTCTCGCTTCATCCCACTCCACCAGAAATGCTCTCGAAGATCTCTGTACATCTTTGTGCTTCCCGGATGAATATTATACCCAGAACTGTGAGCTTTGGCCAGAATTTCATCTCTTAATTTGCTGTTATCCGGTACACAAACTCGATCTCTAAATTTAAGAGTCCCATCATCTGCCATACGAAAGTCTTTTGTTTCACCTTTCTGCATCCCTTCTACAATTCCTTTGCATTGAGGATCATGTTGTTGAGATACCCGAATCCTATCCAGTAAGTTTGGTCTTACTGTCAACTAACAACACAAGGTAGTATCCCCACTTTGTATCACATGTATCTCCATCCTTCTGAGATCTTTTAACAAATAGGGTTGAACAGTTAAACATGCAAAGCTACCCCTTGACGACTTCCTACTCAATTCATCTGCTACCACGTTTGCCTTTCCCGAATGATAGAGTATATTAACATCATAGTCCTTCAATAATTCAAGCCACCGCCTTTGTCTCATGTTAAGCTCATTCTAGGTGAAAATATACTTTAGGCTCTCATGATCAGTATAGATTTCACATGATTCTCCATACAAATAGTGCCTCCATATCTTTAATGCAAAGATAATAGCCGCTAATTCTAAATCGTGGGTGGGATCATATCAGCACTAATGCATCGGATCCCATCAGAACTCTGCAGTCAAGTGAGCTTTGGAGAGAGTAGTACTAGGATGGGTGACCCATACGAGAAAACCCTTCCACAAATCGTCTATAATATCCTACTAGTCCCAAGAAACTCCGTATAATTTATTCTCCGTCCTTACTGATCATATGCTCGAGAAACGAGACACTGTTCAGCCAAAACTCACATTTGCTGACCTTAGCATATAATTTATTCTCTCGAAGTGTCTGCAATACTGTCTGCAAGTGATCTTCATGTTCTTCTCTACTTCGAGAATAGATCAAAATATCATCAATGAACACCACCACGAAACGATCTAGCTGAGGTTTGAAAATCCTATTCATCAAGTCCATAAATGCTGTTGGAGCATTAGTCAGTCCAAATGGCATCACTAAGAACTCATAATGGCCGTAACGAGTTCTGAATGCTATTTTTGAGATGTCCTCCATTTTAATCTTTAGTTGGTGATATCCAGACCTCATATCAATTTTTGAGAAAACTTGAGCTCCTTGGAATTGGTCGAATAGATCTTCTATCAGTGGCAACGGATATCTATTTTTGATCGTGACTTTATTTAATTCTCTATAGTCGATGCAAAACCACATAGAACCATCTTTCTTCTTCACAAATAAGACTGGTGCACCCCATGGCGAAACACTGGGCCGAATAAAACCCTTATCCAGCAAATCTTGTAACTGAACTTGCAACTCCCTTAATTTCACGAGTGCCATCCTGTACGGTGCCTTAGAGATGGGCGCGGTACCAGGCATAAGATCTATTGTGAATTTAATCTCACGATCAGGAAGTAGACCGGGTAACTCCTCCAGAAAAATATCTAAAAACTCCCTCACAACAGAAAGCTCATCCGATTTTGTTTCTGTAGTCCCAGCGCTTACTACACATGCCAAATAGCCCTTACAACCCTTCCTCAACATTTTATTTGCCTGAAGAGCAGAAATAATTCCTACTGACGGAAACTTCCTATCTCCTTGAAATGAAAACATCGGTTGCTCTAGTATAGCAAAGACTACTCTCTTGTGATAGCAATTAACCGTCGCGTGATATTTAGAGAGACAGTCCATACCTAAGATGATATCAAAATCGTGAATTGCTAGGGAAATCAGATCTACTGGCAAAAATCTACCATCTAACTCTACTGCACATGATCTTCACACATCCCTCAACAACACTGTCTCTCCTACGGGGGTAGTCACAGAAAGGCATATGTCCATAGGCTCCAAAGGAATAGATAAATGACGTAAAAACTAAGGTGACGCAAAAGAATGTGTAGAATCAGAGTCTATAAGTGCACTAGTAAGAGTAGATGATACGATAATGGTACCACGCACCACAGACGGTGAAGCCTTCGCCGACACCCATAATTTTGACCTTGCGGCTTGTTCTGATTTGAGTGCTTTTGATCTCCTTGGCGCATTTGTTGACCCCGTGGCCTTTGATCCTGAATTGGCTGATGCCTTTGTTGGCCTCATGTCCCCTTATTCCTACAGTATGTAGACAGATGTCTCGGTAGCCCACAGTTAAAACATATCTTTGGTGTGCCAACACAGCGATAGCTACGAGAATAAACCTTTCTACAATTGTTGCATTGGCTCCAATTCTGTTGTCTAGTATCCCCACTAGTCTGCACCTGTGTGTGCGCTTTCTTAGCAAAGTTATCTCCTCCACTATTGTTTTTCGTTGACTTTGACTCCCTAAACCTCTTCGATTGCTGCTCTCTGCCCCTCTAGGCATCGTCCAAGCTCTTCTCTGCTAAAAGAGCCTTCGCCACCAGCTCGGATAATGTTTTAGCTTCAAATAGTGAGACTCTACTGCGAATAGCTGGTCGTAGGCCTCTCTCGAACAACACCAACTTATCTTACTCCTCAGCGACATGATGTGGCGTAAATCTGGACAACTCTGCAAACTTTGCCTCATACTCTGCTACTGACATACCCTTTTGTTACAGGATTAGGAATTCCACCTGTTTTTTCTTTCTAATAGCTACCAGGTAGTACTTCTTTTCAAATAATTTCAAAAACTCTGTCCAGCTAATCTCGTGATCCCATCCTTCATATTGACGTTTCACCATGCGCCACCAATGTTCAGCTTGTCCTTCAAAGACATAAGTTGCCAACGACACCTTTTGCTCCCCGGTGCAGTCTAGACGATCAAAGATCTTCTCCATGCGCATTTTTCAAGATTCTGCCTCGTCGGGATCTACAAACCCCTTAAAAGTCGGGGGGTTTGCCTTTAGAAAATTTTCAAACATAGTGCCCTTTTCTAGATTTATAGGCCTATTCTCGCCTCCTGCCCCTCCAGCTTCTCGTTGGGGTTGCTGTCCAGTAATCATACCCACCAAGGCTTGGAGTGCCTGATAGGCCCCCTCAGCGACTAGGGGAACCGGGGCTGCTGGCGCAACTGGGGCTACTGGAGCGACAGGAGTAGTTGGGTCAACAGGAGTCTAATCAGTTTTATTTTAATACAAATTAAATTGATTAACAAAAGATATTTCAAAATGATGAAAACAAGTATTTACAACTACGGAATATGTAACAAATAAATAATGAACTAGAAATAAAGAAGAGAAGAGAAAATAAACATAAGATTTATTGTGGTTTGATTTCAACCCAAATTCATATGTACACTTCTCAAGTTTTTTTTTGGGAGTATTTTTACTATTCTTAAATAACTTTTCAAGTAGAAGTTTTAAGGGTGTTTTCAAACCTTTACAATCAATTGTTTTGTTCTAAAAATACTCAAAACATAAGCAAGCTTCATAGTGCTTGCAAAATATCTCAACTAAGTGTTTTGTTCTAAAAACATTAAAAAAAAAAAAAGAAAATCTCAAAAGCGAGTCCCTGTTTTTGTATGAAGGTTTTAAGAGTTATTTCTATAAAAACTCTCACAAAGAATTCCTAAGGATTTAACTCCTTTTAACAAAATATATATATGAACAAATAAAAAACTCAAGTAATTACACAATATTCTCTATGAGTAGGTATAAATAATGAAGTTTAGAGAATTGAATTTCTACCACTTGAGAGAGATAGAACTTGAATGCGTTTGATATAATGTTTTGTTTGTGCCTCCTCTACTTCAAATATGAAGCATTTGTCTCTTATATAACCCATTGAATGAAATATGATTGTAGAGATGAGTTGCTGCATTAAATAACCCAAATTAGCCATTAAATTCTCGTTATGTGCAAAATTTGAGTTAAAATCCGTAAGTGTCGATACAAAAAGGAAATGTGTTTATACAGTTGATTTGCTCCAACGATTCTGTCCAAATAGATTGACACAAAATATAAAGGTGTCGATACTTTTTAAAAATATGTCACCACTTTTGCCTTTGTTGGAGAAACTCAAAAATACATTGTTAAAAGAAAAAAAATCATACTTCAAATTCTTTAAAATTAAAAATATTAGAACACAAATATATTATCAATTCATATCAATTTGGAGATTGACACATCAACCAATGTAATCAAGATTATATAAAATATAAAACATGTTCTCTTCTTTTTAGCAAATATAATGCACATATTTTGTATCAAAAAATACCAAGCATATTTAATAGCAAATTACAATTAAGCATATTTAATAGTAAATCACAATTAGTTTTAGAAAAGCACAATTAATTTTAGCAAATCACAACAAATTTATATTTAGGCCCTGCTCGTTTGGCTTGAAAACATTTTTTCAAGAAAATATTTTTAGAAAATAACTTATTTTTCTATGCTTGGTTGTGATATAGAATATTTTTCAAAAAATATTATTTGATTTCAATATAAAATTATTAATTTTTTAAAATTTATAATTCCGAATTTCTATAAAAAAAATTATTAGTATTTAATAATTTATAATTCTTAAAATTTAATAATGAGGCAATTCCACCACCAGCCTATTAAGCATGATAAGATATGAAAAAATAAAATCAATAAAATTACACACACCGTCTAAAACACCGCACAGGACACCGTCAACTCCACGTGGCGAGTAATTTTATTGTTGGCCGGTAAAACTGAAGTGTGCTCATCCCAACGTCTTCACTGTGCATGTTGCCTTGTTTGATTTTTACTTATTTTTTTATTAATTTTTTTATTATTTTAAACTAGTTCTAATTAAAAAGATATAAAAATTTTAAAATTAAAAATAATTAATTTTACTAAAAATAAAAATAAATAACATAAAATTTAATTTATTAATATATTTTAATATAATTTTTATTTTTTTAATTAATTTTATATTTTAATCACAAATTTATTTTTACAGTTCATCTTAATGAGATGAGTTTACTAAATATAATAATTTGATCAAATGATGATAAATTTTTTATTAAATATAAAAAAAGTCAATAAATTCCAATTTGGCATCTCTAAAAAGCTTGTTTTTTTTATTTATAAAAAGTTAATTTTTAAGTTATGCTGTCTGATATCTCTATAAACTTAACTAATTTTTTAATTTTTTTTCTACACAAAAAAATCTATACACTCTTAACTTTTTTTTTAAAAATGAAATGAAATAACGAGGTGCTCGGTCAAGAAAACCACATAATCACTTTTAATAATATTTTATTAGATATGTATTTAAACTATGGCGATATTGACAGATTCAAATAATTTTTCTTAATAACATATTCGAATACAAAATAAACTTTATAGAGATGTCAAGCAGTCTAACTTAAAAATCAATATTTTTACAAACAAGAAAAACTAACTTTTTAGAGATACCAAATCAGAGTTTGTTGACTTTTTTTTATATTTAATAGAATAAGCCAAAATAAGTTAATAAGTCAAATTCTATGTTATTTATTTTCGTATTTAGTAAATTTTTTTATTTTTTGATCAAAATTATTTACCTGTCTGTGAAAAATTAACTTTTTAGAGATACCAAATCGGGATTTATTGACTTTTTTTTATATTTAATAGAAGAAGTCAAAATAAGTTAATAAGTTAAATTTTATGTTACTTATTTTTGTCTTTAGTGAACTTTTTTATTTTTTGATAAAAATTATTTACTTTTTTGATTTATTTCATTGAGGCGGTTTAGAAAATAATTTTTTTAAATTAAAAGATAAAAATAAGTTTAAAAAAAGACAAAAATAAGAAAAATTTATGTTACTTATATTCGCATTTAGTAAAATTAATATTTTTTCTATTTTTTCATTGAGTTTCAAATAAAAAAAAAAACTAAATAAAAAAAAAGTAAAATCAAACAAAGCCAACATGTGTGAAGGCATCTAAGTGAAGAAAGAAGGATAGCACACTTCAATTTTACTGCAAGGTTGATGCCACGTGGAGTTGGCGGTGTGCTTTAGGTGGTGTCCGTAGTTTTACCGAAATAAAATTGTTGGAGAAAAAAATATAAAAATAACAATTAATAACACATTTTCACAATTGATTATTATCTCAAAAAAATCAACTCGTTATCAAAGTCAACGGCGCACCCCGTTAAATGTAAAAATAGTATCCACATCAATATTTCATAAACAAACATACCATCCAAATATGATTCAAAAGTAATGATGTCTTAATTCATTTATTCCCAGTATGAGTTTAAACCATTAATTTCAAGCACTTTTTTTTAAAAAAAAGTGCTCTAATCACACTCTTCGGAGTTTAACGCTCTTGATCATGAATCCCTTTGCTACCTTTTTCATTTTCAATCAAATACTTAAAAGTCCATGCAAGCATCAACTCGTCAAACCCTTCTATCTTCATAACTTCATCATAAAGCTCATTCATATTGAGTCGATCCTTGGTAAGCTTTTTGATTGCTGAAGCAACTTCTCCAAGTTGATCCAACAGAACCTTGTCATGAACCAACTTCTCCAAGTTGGTCCAACACCTTGTCATAACTATCATCATAGTCATGACTTCTTTTTTTGTGAGACCTTGCTTGAGATGAAGTTTCATTTGAAGAGCCAATTCGTTTGCCTTTTGATTGCTCCTCAAATGCTATACCGAAATCAGTTCAGCCCCATTTAGGAACTTTTTCTTCTCCTATGTCAACAAAACCTACTGCCATTGTCTTTGCCAACAACTAAAGTTATCTCGTCTTACATCTCAATTTTCTTGTTCAAATACTTCTCATGATCAGGATGTGACTATTTAAAAAGAAAATAAAAAATAAAGTACAAATAGTTAAAAAAAAACTCATGAATAATTTCAAACCTATAAAATGATAAAAATAAGATTCATACCTCAACTTTTTCTTCATACACTTCCTTGTCACAAGTAATCATCCTCAAATTATCGTCTCATCTAAGTAATCATTTATGATTTTCATTTCCTTGCAACATATCAGCATTAACCGCTTTCATAATTGAGTTTATAGGATCAACTCCCATTATTTGACTGTGAATGACACCACAAGCTAAGACTATATTCATTTGCATTTTGAAGGACCAATATCGTTCTGCATCCAACACACGAAAACGTTTCTTCAAAACCCCAAAACATCACTGGGTGGTAGTTCGCAATGAAGAGGGACGTAGATTGAATAGTTCTTATTCATTTTGAGGAGGATGATCATTAAACTCTTTCAAATGGTATTGAACACCATGATAAGGGGAGATAATTCATTTTCGAACTCCATAACCAGCATCTCCAAGATAATATTTACCTATAAATTTACAATGAAGTAAAAAATCACTTGTTAATACTAATCATCCATAATAAAATCATTTTCTCATCCGATAATACCTTTAAGAATTTTAAATCCTTTTGACCTTTGTTAGTGCGTCATTTAAAATATGAGAATCATGTTGTAGACACCATAATTTGACCAAGCTGAATCTTAGATACCCGTTTCGAATGTTCTCCAATAACGAAAACATGGAATTACGCTAAAGCCTAAGAAAACCCTTTGTTCCTTTAAAAACCTTCAGGCCACGACCTTTGTGATCCTCACGACCGCTACCTTTTTATGATCCTATCATAGGTCGTGTCCTTGAGAGCACGATCGCGACCTTTTTGTGATCTTCGAACATGTCGTGAACTCCATTCCTCACAGCCGCGACCTTTTTGTGATTTTACAACAGGTCGCAATCTTTATAGGTCAAGGCTGTCTTGGTTTATACTTTTTGTTCACGGCTGCTGTAGACACCCCAATATGATTAAGCCAAATCTTAGGCACCCATCTCGAATGCGCCTCAATGATGAAAAAAAATGAAAATCATGTCCAAGGATACTCCAAAGCAAGTAAAGATCACGAATATGGCTTAAAACTCCAAGACCTTAAACAGGCCGTGATATCCTTATCACGGCCGCCACGTTTTTGAAATCCCTAGAACAAGCAGTACCCTTACTCTCATGGCCGTAACCTTTTTGAAAACCCTAAACCAAGCTATGACTTTCTTTGTCACGACTGTTCCCTTTTTGTTCAGACTGTGACTTCTGACTTCTGAAAGTCACAGCTGTCCTTTTTACCACCATAAAGGTAGTAACCTGTACTGTATAAAAGTAAAAAGGTAGCGGCTGTCACTGTTACCCTTTTTTGGATAGGTGACAACATTCTAGAGGGTGTCTGACCTCTCACCTGACCTATAAATAGGCGGCGATTCCAAGCAGAAGAGAGGGAGAATCAGCTTGGATAATAAAACTCTGCCAAAATCTATTCCCACCCGATATTCGGACATTCATCCCATACTCCTTGGCCTTTGCCTGGGAAAAACTCTTAGAGTGGGTATATATATTAGATCGGAGGTATCGTATTCTCATCACCGAGGGGCCATTCGAGTTGAATATTCACACGAGGTAAACTCTCATTCTCTCCCTCCGAGGGTGTCGTGGATAAGGTTTCTATTGTTTTGTTGATTATTGATCATTCATTTCAATGTAAATATTTATTTCTTTTAAGTTTTCATTACTAACAATATCTTTGTAGCCCGTAATTTCATATATTCACATTTGTTCGTATTCTGTTTCGATGCACCCAAGCTCACTGAACACATTAGAAGTAAACTAAGGTTTTGGAACATCACGGTTGTAACTTTTTATGTCACGGCCGTGTATTATGTTAAACCCATAGTAACGGCCGCAACTTTTTAATGTTACGGCTGTTACATTGTTTTATGGCCAGAAGTGCTAAACCATTTTCAAGCCTCTATGTTATATGTTTATTTCAAGTTTGTACATCTTTTTGTTGTTCTGTTTAATATTTTCTCTTTCTGTATCTCTGTCTATCCTTCTATTGGGTAAAAGATGATAGATCTGGCCTAAATCTAATGGGTTATGGTCTCCTTTCTATACACCCTCATATTTGCATGCTTTTGAGATTATATAAATGTTATGAACGCAATCTTTTCCTTAATATTTGTCACGGTCGTGTAGTGTTTGAGAGATCAGTAGCATATAAATATGTTTTAAGTTCTTTGGCATTCATTTTTGATATCTTGTATATTTCGTTTAGAGTTATTGCTTGCATAGTGGATAAAGGATGGCAAATTTAGCCTAAAATCAATAGATTATAGTTTTTGTCTTGCATATCCTATCTATTTGAGCCTGTTTCAAGTCTTGTGTAATGCATATGCCCTTTCTAGACCTCCTAAAAACCATAGCCACGACATTTATATGTGACGGTCGTGAGATAGTTTTATTATGTTCTTCACGGTAATCTTATTTATGTCACGGCTGCCTGGTTTGTGATTATATTTGTCACGGTCGCAACATTTATTGCTATGATCATGAGTTTTTGTGTATACTCAGTCGCTCAAAATAGTGTTTTAATATTTTCTATTTTATTCTATATAGCCTGTTTATAGCATGTTAGAAACTGAAAGTTTGTTGCATGTCCCTTATAACTTTATTTATTTATTTTACTGTTCACTCCATGCTTTTTGCTATATTTTGCTCAAACTGTACGTGTGGCATATCTAGAAATGACAACCAAATCGCTTGACCCTGAGAATCGTAACTAAGTTATGCTTTTGTTTGAACTCTCTTCAACCTTCCATTCTGTATATGTTACCTTTAAAAAAATTTATAATAAAAACCAACATTGACAAAGTAGATGCCAACCTCACGGTTGGGCGAGAAGGGTGCCTAACACCTTTCCTTCTGGTACGTTAGCTCCTGAATTCTCTTTTTCCCTGGTTACATTTTTAAAAGACCTACAACTTTCTTTTTTTTTTTTCTTAAAAACTAAGTGGAGACTCTATTTTTCTTAAAAACGTGCTCGGATGTCTTGAATTTTCTTTTTTTTTTTAAAGAAAAAGAATATTTTTCTTAAAACGATAGATATTCGATGCACCATTCCCCCTCCTAATCTCCGAAAACACCCGCAGCCGCGAGGTACTTTGTCACGGTTGCATCCTTTGCACCTTTTGGACAGGTCGTAGTATCCTAGAGGATCACTGAGTTGCCTTAATGCCTATAAATAGGCGCCGTTTTTTCGAGAATAGAGAGACACATTTTGATATACCGATACTCTGTTGAATTTGCCACTCATCTAATACTCTACCAAAATTCATACCCCAACATTAATCATTCCCGATTCGAGTTCGTGACATTATTCGTGCTTAAAGAATTCTCGAAGCACGGATAGCTAGTGGATCCCAATCCACCATGCTCGAGGAAATTTTCGAAGGCGGTTGATCATTTCAGGTAACCTTAGATAATCATAATGCTTCTAAGCTCCCACCTTCTCTCTCTCGGGAGTCATTACGATTAAGGTTTTCGTCTATTGAGTTTGTTATTCTAGTTATTTCATTCATGAACTCATTTATATGAAGCATATGATTTATGTGTTATAGGATGTAATAAGTAGAAAATATGACAAGCGTGAGTATGTTTGAGATCTTTTCGTAGAAAAAATAGTATGTGAATTAACTTTTGTTAGATCTGTTCATAGTGTTTTCGAGCATGCATGTATCCATACACACACTGGACACATAAAATACCTCTGTAGTTCCATAAATATGACGGCCGCGACTTTCTATTGTCACAGTCGTAATCTTTTGTAGTTATTCATGACGGTCATTATATATTTTTTTCACGGTCGTGAGCTTTTCTTCATATTTAATTTCGTCACGACCGCAACATTTAATTGTTACGACTGTAAACGTTTGGTTAAACCTATGGCTCGAAAATCATGTTTTAACCCTTCTGTTATTTCTGTTTGATCTTATATGCAGTATGTTAGAAACAAATATTGTATAGTATGTCCTCTAGGATTTTTGATCATCTTTTGGTATGATTTTTTATTTTTTCTTTTTGATCATCTTTTGGTATGAATTTTCATTCTTTTTATTTTTGAATGATTTAGTTTGTTTCAGCACAAGCCATAAATACAGCATGATAGATATGAGAACCATTTTGTATGACCCGTAGAACCTTTTTAATATTTCTTTTTAGATAGAATGTTTTTTTTTATTCTTGTTTGCTTTTGTTCGGACTCTCTTTAACCTCACATTCTGTATATATTATTTTTGAAAATTTTAATTCAAGAACAAAAAATGACAAAGTAGAGACCAATCTTGTAGTTGGGCGAAAATGGTGCTAACACCTTTCTTTTTGTATCTTAGTCCCGATACCCTTTTGTCTCTAGTACCGTTTAAAATGACATATGGCCTACTTTTTTTATTTTTTTTTATTTTTTTAAAATACTAAGTGGCAATTCTATTTTCACACGTGCTTGGGTATCATGAGTTTTTTTTATTACAAAAAAAATATTTTCTTTTCAAAAAAAAAAAAAAACCCAACACATCATTTTCAAAACTAGATCCAAAAACGCCTGCACATGCGCACTTCTTTCCTAACCAGTTAATACATGTGTGAATTTCATGTCAAAGGTTACAGCTGCAAAGACATTTTGGGTTGTTCCATCATTTCGATCTTGAAACCTTCCTTGAGTTTCAGTTTGAATGGACGCACGAACATGAGTTCCATTTATTACATCAACACAATCCTAATTATGGAAAGCAACAAGTTATGCATGCTACATAACTTAT
>JAOTRH010138799.1:0-13888 GCA_034768845.1 Heliamphora exappendiculata | reverse complement strand
GGAAAATTTTAAAAATTTGAAAATTTCTTTTAGAAATTCCTAAAAATTTTAAGAAAATTTTAGAAATTTTTAGAAAGATCCTATAAATTTGAGAAAAGTTTTAAGAAAATTCTAAAAAATTTTAAAAAATCCTAGAGACTTGAGGAAAATTTTAAAAATTTGAAGAAAATTTTAAGAAAATTTTAAAAAATTTGGAAAGTCCTAAAATTTTTAGAATTTTTAGTGAGTTTTTTTTTTTAACAAAAAGATAGAGATTTGCCTGGTGCACCAAGGTTTAGGATGCCTAGTTTTCTAGGGCTTATGAGAACCTGAGGGTCGTCACTTACACACGAACTTAGGGTTATGATTTCAGATATTTCTTTACGCTTGTGCTCACCCGATCTGTTCTTTACATATCTTGTATTTGTCCTCTCTTCACAGGCTGGTCACTACGTCTGAGGCTTCGGAGGTTCAGCCTTCGGAGAGGTGTTGGAGTGGTATGATACCTTTTCTACTCCTAGCCGGACTTATATTGATGCCTCTGGTTTTGCTCGTTTCATCCCCCTGCTGGGTAGGACGAGCAACGACCGGGTATGGTTGATAGCCCTAGCCAAGCGGTGGTGGGATACCACCAACACTTTCCACTTCACCACCTTCGAGGCTACTCTAATGCCTCTGGACTTTGCCCTTATTACCGGCGTGCAGGTTGGAGAAGATTCCATCCAGTTTGATCTGTCTATATCCCGGTCGACCGACGCACTGCTGTATTTCCTCGGGGCTGTCCCCACGTAGATGAACCGGGATCGAGTCAGATACACTTGGTTCTTTGACCGCTTCCGACACTTTCAGTGCACTGAGCCTCACCATTACGAGTGGGTTGCCCGAGGCTTTCTCATGTATATGTTCGGTACCTCCTTATTTTCAAACAAGGAGAATACCGTCAATTTGCATTACTTGGGCGACCTGGCTCGTCTTGACCGGGTCGCATCATACGATTGGGGAGGTGCTGCTCTGGCTACTCTCTACAGCTTCATGTGGACTTTGACCCGATTCCCCCAGGAGCTCAGCATCGAGGATACTTGAGGGTTAGGGAGGTATGATTTAGTTTCTGCAGTTCTTCATCTATTTCTGTTATCTGTTATTTTTGCTCGCTGGCATCTTCTTCTTTGCAGTTGTGGACCTATGAGTTCCTCAGGCTTCACATCCCAGCAAACTCTTTGGCAGACCCTCTGGTTATTCCCCGTGCAACCCGGTGGTCTCGAGGGCTAAAGGGGAAAAAGGCCGGAGGGAAGGACCTTGATCAACTTCGGGTGTCTTTGGACTGGATGACCCCTGACCAGGTATCTTTGCTTACCATTCAATTCACTGCTTTCTATTTTATACTGTTTACTGTGCTGTTCACTGTACTGCACCGTATTGTTCTTCATTCCGTTTACTGCACCGCACCGTACTGCACTGGACACTGTTTACTGCACGCTGTTCATCATACTATATGTCATACTATTCTTTGCATTGTACTGTACTTTACAGGTCCACTGGGATGTCTGGATGGGGGTAGAGGATTAGGCTGGCGCATATCTAATGCGCAGTCGTGACACTGCTGCGAGGCGTATCCTGCTGGAGGGCCCATTTAGGCGGGAGTACTATCTTGGAGAGCAAGTGGTTCACCAGTCGCTCGGCCTGGATCACTTCTGAATTCCAGTGGTTCCTCTAGTTTGTATGCGCCGGACTGAGGATTTGAGCCGGGTTAACCTTCTCCTTGAGCTGGTCGGGACCCATGCTGCAGAGTTGCTAGTTGCTGAGGAGGCCTGCACTGCTTGGACCCGGGCCCACCTGCTAGGACCATTAGGTCCTGGTCCTGCTGGTGGTAGGAGGAGAGCACCGGAGGCTGCTGGTGGTGATGCTGCTGGCGGGGTGAGGGGCCCAGAGATCCCATGGGACATCCAGGCTGTAGTATATGGCTTCCCTTTCTCTCTACCAGTTCGTGTTCTGCAGGCATCGGAGTTCAGGGATAACATTGGCTGGGTTTGTTTTCTTTCTTCCCTCTAGTCACTTGTTCTTTCTTTATTTGTCTAGTTTTTTTTTTGAACTGTTCTCTTCTACAAGTCGATCAGGCTTGGTTAAATCGGACGATGTTGATGGTCACCGGCTTGAGAGTATTGATCCGGCAGATTGATGCCTCAATGCGGGCGGCCGGCCGGCGCTGTTTTCACACCCATAGCCAATGTGAGTAGCTCCTGTGTTCTTTTCAATTTTTTCACATTTTCATGTCTTTATTCTGCTCTGAGTCTTACTTCTCTTTTGACAACCTCCAACTTCAGCTGCCAGTGTAGTGCCGCCACCAGCTCCAACTGGGCCTTCTGCCCCAGCCCCAACTCTAGTTCGAGGTCGCAGCTTCCGGGCGTCTTCTCGGGTTCGCTTTAGAGGATCAATCTCGTCTGCTGGGAGCTAGTCCAAAGTTGTCTCTTGCTCTGGCAGTGATGACGGTGATGACTTCGACATACTTTTCAAGGATGAAAATTCGAAGGAGGCTGACCCTTCCTGTCGAGTCCGTTCGAGGCACTCATGAGAGAGAGAGAGAGAGAGCTCCCCCCTCCTTTTTGTTGTTTCTTGTTTAGATACCTTTACTCTTTATAAGCCTGCATGCCTTGGTTCGACACATCTTTATATATTTATTTGGTCCATGGGCCTACGTGCCCCATTTTGCTGTTTATTGGGCCTAGGTTCCCCAATTTTTAATCTGTTACTTTCTCGGTATATTTTTGGGCCTTCGTATCAGTTATTGCTTGATTTGTTCACCTGTCGCATGATTTTCTTTCATTTGCTGCTCAAACTACCTTGGGTGCATATTTCAGATGCCGCAATTAATACGAATCATATAAACGGTAAGCTGACATACACCCGCCATGTTCAAATATAGCGGTCGCCGTAAATCCAACATGGTGGTCGCCACTGTCAAGGAGACCGACATGGCAGTTGCTATTCTTAAAATGGCGGCTGCCTGGTCAAAAAGCTGATGTCACTATACTGTGCTTTTTGGAGTTGGCGGTCGCCAGTTCCAAGCCGGCGGTCGCCACTTTGAATGGGCCTTCTGTCAAAATTTCTTTTTCAGCCTTATAAATACTGACATAGAGGCTCCATTTGCTGTTACTCTAGCTCAGATGGCTTCTCCTCTTTCTTTATGGATTGAAACATTTTCCCATATTGAACGTTTGAACTTTGCCCCATTTGGCCTGAATGCTCTTTTCTCACTGAGAACCGTAGAGGTTAACAGTCCCTTATTGTCAGCTGCTGCTCAACTGTGGGATCCGTAATCTCATGTCTTTCGATTTGGCTTTGAGGAACTCTGCTCCACTGTGGAGGAATTTGCTGCCATGTTAGACCTGATTCCACGGAGTTCCGTTATCGATCCCACTCCCTTTCTCTCGGCTCGGCAGCGGGTGATGCAATTCTGCGGTCTGTCCGAGAGGGAGGCCTCTCTTCTAACCTCGGGGGACTGTCTTGACATTCCCTGTCTTATTGAGAGGTTTCATCCTACTAGTGACCTTAGTGATCTAGACTTTCAGCTGCGACGTCGTTATGTACTTTGCTTCTGCCTCCTTGCCTAGTATCTACTTGTCGCTTCCGATGGGCAGGTTAATTGTGCCCTGGTTGACATTGCTGGCCAAATGTGGATGGGAAAAGACTTCATGCCGCATGTTGTAGCTGAGACACTACTGGGCTTGGACGTTGTTCATCGTGGTAAGACCACTACCTTTGCTGGCAGCTCTTTACTTCTTTAGGTGAGCTTAACATCTTCCTCTGTATCAAGTTCTCTGTCATACTGGAAAGCCTTTCTCTTACTGTTTCAACTCTTGTTATAGCCTAGCTAACAGAGAAGGTAAATCTTGTACAGAAGCCTTCTACTGACAAGCACAATGCTACTGCTTTCCTTTACTGGCAGCTTTATCAGATATGTGACACTGAGGCATCTTAGCGACAGTATCTTTCTTCTCTGATTGGCCCAGACATTACCTGCCAATGCTCTTGGTGGCGGATCCCCTCCATGACTCTGACCACTATGGATCACCCTGGTGTTCTACTGGTTGGCCTGCGTCAGACTATCTTCTTTTACCCCCATCGGATCATGCGGCAGTTTGGTCGCAATCAGATCATCTTCCCCAGTATTCGAGGCCGTCTGTTCTCATCCATACTATAGGCTCCGTTTCTATCATCATATCAGGATGCATGGCCATCTCACTCTTTGATGGAGATGCATGAGTTGCAGTATTCTGACCTTTCTGCTGAATATAAGACATGGCTGATGCGGGATCGGGAGAAGCAAGATAAAGAAGCTGAAAAACAAGCAACAAAAAGAAATAAGATTTGAGAACCTCTGCTTTGTTTTTAAAATTTCACAACTTTCCTTTTTTGTTTGTTTTGTAAAGTTTGGGACTTGCGTGCCCCTCCTTTTATTCAAAACTTTGTAACTCTGATTGAAGTAATGACAAACTTCCACTTTATGTTTAAGATGATTTAAATTTATCCAAAGTTTTAATGACTTTATTATCAGAATCCAGAGATTAATTTGCGTTGGTCTTACTCAGGTTAACAATGAAAAGTGCGACCGGACTTCTTAAAAGAAGCAGCCTACGTATCCTAAAAAGATAGAATCAGGCCATAACGTAGTTCAAGCGTGGTTTTCACTCGGGTATTGACGCTCTCCTTTTGTAATGCTCTAATTTTTACATGAGTTGCCTTTTCAATTTTCAACTCAGCGAGCTTTTATTTTCTCCTTATTTTTACCTCAAGAATAGTACTTTTTGAGCTGATCGAGGTTAACTGGAGTAGAAAACACATTGTCATCCAAATCTATAATAATGACTACACCACCGGTCATGATGGTTTTGATCAGAAACTGCCCAGACCAGTTTGGCTTGAACTTGCCTCTCGGGTCGAAGATGGGAGCTCTGATTTCTTTGAGAATCAAATCTCCTTTTCTGAGGTCCCAAGTCTTGACCTTCTTATTGAATGCCCGAGCTATCCTCCTTTGGTAACCTTGTACATAAAATAGAGCCTGCAGCCTTCTTTCGTCAAACAAGAGCAACTCTTCCATCCGGTTCCTCTGCCATTCTACTTCTAAGATATTGGACTCGGCCACTACTCTTAGTGAAGGAATTTCCACCTTAATGGGAAGCACGACTTCCATCCCGTACACTAAAGAGTACGGCGTTGTTCCTGTTGAAGTTCAGATTGACGTTCGGTATCCCCAGAGTGCAAATGGTAGATGTTCCAGCTAATCTTTGTGTGAGTTGATTGTCTTTTGCAGGATTTTCTTAATATTCTTATTTGCTGCCTCGACTGCTCCGTTGGTTTGCAGCCGATATAGCGAAGATTTTTGAGCCACTATTCGGTATCCTTTGAAAAGATCAAGGACCTCTCCTTGAAAATGTGAACCATTGTCTGAGATGGTTTCATGTGGGGCACCGTATCGACAAATGATGTTTTTCTTGATAAACTTAGCGACATGGGAGGCCTTCAATACCGAGTAGGAAGCTGCTTCTACACGCTTGGTGAAATAATCAATGGCCACTAAGATAAACTCATGTCCATTGGATGCCTTTGGTGTTACTCTGCAAATCACATCGATGCCCCCTACTAAGAACGGCCATGGTGACGTCAGCTGAGCTAGAGGAACGTGCATAAAATTTCTGTGAATCTGACACTTATGACACCTCTGCACAAACTAGATACAATCTGTCTCTATTGTCATCCAAAAGTATCCTTTTCGTAGGATCTTCTTGGCTAACATGTTACCACTCATGTGTGCCCCACAGACTCCTGCTTGTATTTTTTTCATCAGTTCTTGACCCTCTTCCGTGTTTACACACAGCTTATTGACCCTGAAAATGTCCACATTTATATAATCTGCCACCGCAAATGAGAAATTGTGCAGATAGTCTTCGTATTGCCCTTTTGTCTTTTGTGCTGGCAAACTTGCGGTAATCTCCTTTCTCTACAAAGTTCTGAATGCCAAAGTACCATGGAAGGTCGTCAGTGCTTCCCTCCATTGCGGTTGTCATCTCATATACCGGCTTTCTTTTCTGCTCAATTATCAAAGGCCTCATTCTTACCCCAGATGGTATGTCAATCATGGATGCTAGGGTGGCTAGAGCATCGGCAAACTTATTCTGTAGTCTTGGTACATGGGTGAAGATCACCGATTCAAAGCATGGTATCAACTTCTCTAACTCTTGATGATAGAAAATCAAAGTTAAGTCCCTGACCTTCCATTCTCCTCTTGCTTGTGAAACCACCAGCGCCGAATTCCCAATGACTTCCAGCTTCCTTGCCCCTAGCTCTAGGGCTGCCTCCAATCCGGCTAAACATGCTTCATACTCAGCTTGATTGCTGATGACTTCAAAATTGAGCTTTAACGATAAGAGGATGTGTGAGTCGTCAGAGGTGACAAGGAGGACTCCTATCCAATAGCCATATTGATTGGATGAGCCATCAAAATAAAGAGTTCACTTGTCATCCCCGACTTTCATCAGTTGTTCGTCAGGGAACTAGAACTCAGTGTCTTCACCTCCTTCTATTAGTTGGTCGTCTAGAAATTCTGTCACTGCTCTGCCTTTGACTAACTTTCGGGTGACATATTGGAGATCAAACTCGAATAATAATAACAACCATCGGACTAGCCTTCCTGTCAGTGCCAGCTTTTTGAACATATACTTCAATGGGTTCATCCAAGAGATGATGTTTACTGTGAAAGACAGCATGTAGTGCCTTAATTTTTGGGAGGCTCAAACCAAGGCCTAGCATGTCTTTTCCAGTGGCGTGTATCGTATTTCCAACCCGGTCATCTTCTTGCTTAAGTAGTAGACATCTTTTTCAATTCTAGTTTCTCTTTCTTGTGCAAACATACACCCCATAACTGAGTCAGTCACTAACAAGTAAAGAATCAGTAGCCTGCCAGGTTCGAGAGGAGCTAGAACAAGAGGGTGTTGCATGTACCATCGCACGGCATCAAATGCGTCTTGGAATTTTGGATCCCATTCGAACTCAACTCCTTTCTTCAACAGATGAAAGAGTAGCTCACAAGTAGTTGTCAGCTTTGCGATGAACCGGATGATAAACTGGATTCTTCCTAGAAAGCCCCTAACTTCTCGTTCGGTCTTTAGAGGAGGCATTTCCAAAATTGCCTTGATCTTCGAAGGGTGGACTTCAATGCGTCGTTGAGTGATCATGAACCCATGCATTTTTCCAGTAGTAACCCAAATGCACACTTCTACGAGTTGAGCCGCATCTTGTACTTTTAGATCCTTTCAAAGAACTTTTGCAGTGCCGTGATGTGACCATCCCGGTCCTTAGACTTTACTATCATATTGTCCACGTATACTTCGACCTCCTTATGTATCATGTCATGTAATAAGGTAGTGGTAGCCCTTTGATAGGTTACCCCTACATTTTTTAGACCGAACGACATCACACGATAACAATAGGTGCCCCAAGGCGTGGTGAATGTCATCTTATCTCTATCCTCGAGATCCATCAAAATCTAGTTGTACCTGGAAAAACAGTCCATGAATGACAACAAGGCGTGCCCCGCTGTACTGTCTACCAAGACGTCGATGTGCGGCAGCAGAAAATTGTCTTTCGGGCTAGCCTTGTTGAGATCGCAAAATTCTACGCAAACTCAAATACGACCGTCCTTCTTTAAAATCGGTACAATGTTGGCTACCCATTTCGGATACTCGGTTACCATCAGGAATCCAGCATTGATATGTTTGGAAACTTCTTCTGTGATCTTCAGAGCCTATTCTGGTCAGATTCGTCTTAATTTTTGTTTGATCGATTTAACATTAGGGTATAAGGGATGTAGTGTTGGACAATATTTTTGAATTCTTTGACCATGCAAACACATCTTTGAATAACCAACGATAGGAACACATCTTTGAATTCTTTTAATAAAGTTTTTAATTGTTCTTGTACAACTAAGGATAAAGAATAACCAATTTGAACATTTTGCGGGTTAGTTTCATTACCCATATTTATTGACAAAGTTTCTTCAATTATTGGTTGAGCACGCATTTCTTCTTCTCTTTTTATTAAAAGTTTTCTTTCTTCGGAGATATTCCCGTCGAATTGAAAAACATCAAAAAGCATATGAAATAAATCAAACAAAACAGAGTAACCAAAAACTTTGTTCATTTCATTAAGAACAGTGGGGATTACAAATTCGATGGTAAAAGTAGAGAAAGGAGCACCAACAGATATGCCCTCAACTACAAGCTCTGACTCAAATTCGGACTCAGGATAGACGACCTCCTCATTACAAAACTCAATGGTCTAATTCTTCATTTCTTTTGCAACAGCATCAACGATAAGCTTGGTGCAGTCGGCTGGCATGCTAAAACCCATCATGAAGCAGTCTAATTCGGTTATACGCAACTGAGCCATATTCTCATTGAACAGCATTCCCAGGTCATCTCCATCAAGCTTGTCAACCCAGTCCTATTCCTGAACCTTCTTTTCCTCCTTCTCTCCTTCCATTGTTTCTTCCTCCTCCGTGTCAGACAGCTGGTGGCTAAAAAAGATCTCCAAGCCCGACAACTTTTGATTGGTCTTTTTGTCAATCCATGGCTCTAGAAAGCCACAATACAAGAAATCTTTCCCTTCCTTGACGGAATAATTGGCCTTTCGTCCCTTTCTAGGCCCTTCCAGATCTTCTCCTGTTGGTTTATTCCCAAGACCAAAACAGTGTGAAGTCGGCAATACCGGAATGGGTTCTGGGATTCCCTGATGCTTGCGTCCTAATACCATGCTCGGGAAAAAGAATATTTTCCTCATCATTGTTATGGCCCGCGGGTTGACATATTTTTCTTCTTCATTCATCAGCATCTGAACAGCCTGTTCTTCATCGAATCGAAAACCACTGAGCAGCACACTATCTTCACTATGTTGAACTTCCAACAGAGTTGTGCCCTCTCCTCCTTTCAAGGGTGAATGCTCTCTTCTCCGTGGATAATCAAAACTGTCCCATTCTTTATCAATTTTTATTTTTGGTGAAGGGTAGACGATACCGCTTGGACATTTGGGTCATGCAGCCACGTCCTACCCAGCAGCAGATTGAAGGAGGCCGGTACGTCTAACATGTGAAACTCAACTGACGTCTCCAAAGATCCTACTGAAACGGCGAATGACACAGTCCTAGTACATCCCTTCTTATGTTGTCATAGGCTCGCACCCCTTGATTGTAGGGAGTGAACTGATCTGGCCTCATTCATAGGCAGACAGTCGTTCTTAATGGGCAAACGTTCAAGGCAGACCCATTGTCAATAAGGGTTACTGGAACCCACTTTTTTAGGCATTTGACAGTGATATGTAGCGGCTTGTTGTGACTTTTTTCTTCAGCGGGAAAATCCTTATCAGAAAAGAAAATGACTTTTGGTTCGACGACCGACAGAATAAACCCAATGAGTTGCTCGGGAGTTGCATCTATCGGGACGCTGGCCTTATTCAACACCTTCAAAATAGCTTTTCCGCGCTTATGCGAAGCCAACAATAAGCCCCAGATGTTGATGTTGACTTGCGTCTTTTTTAACTGTCTCAATACAGCATCGTCCTCCTCCTCTTGATCTGTCTCTTTTCCTTATCCATTTGGCTGTCCCCTCTCTAGATGAGCTGACTTAAAATGTCGTCCACTTCTAGTTAGGTGTTCCACACCGTCTTCGAGATCCCACAACCATGTCATCACATTATCAGTCTGTCTCACTTCGTTTACGTGCAGAGGGCTTTCAAACGCCCACAAATCATTTAAGTTACTAACGGCTACCATTTTTCCTTCTTTTCTCGTCATCTTTGATAGCCCATGTATTATAAATTTCTTCCCAGATGTCTTCCTCGATAAAATTCACTTGCTATTTCTAGGCAGCCTAGAAATCAGTCCACACTGCCCCGTCTAATTTCAATACGATTCTTACCAACCAGTAGGCCTGCATCTCATTAACGTACACTTCCTCCTCAAAAAATTGGGGAAGAGTGATTCCATCAAGTGTATGACCAAACCCATAAGGTCGAGTCGGGTAATCAAATGGCCAATCATCTTCTTCATTGCGCTCCTCCTCTTGTTAGTAGGCTTGGATTATCGGTTGATACCATTCCCAGGCATTATCGTTCCATTCTTTCATCATGTCTTGACTGCCTCTAATCATCGTGAATAAGCATGCCATCTGATCCTCAGTTATTGAAACATGAGGGTGTGGTAGGTGTGCTGAACAGATGTGCTGACTCGGGTCCTCCGATTTCCCTAGAGACATGTAATTTATCCCATCTTACCTGGGATGATTCGGTAGTGGGTTAGTAGTGACATTCTCCTTTGAGGTAGCTGATGGAGGAGGGAATACTTTGTTGTCAATGAGATTCTGAATCTCATGACCAAGCCTCGTACATTTGTCAGTTAAATGCCTGTGGCCTTAGTGGAAAGTGCAGTATTGAGAGGCATTATATCTCAGGGGAAGCGGGTCGGGCACTGGCATGGGATCTAGTACCTTAATGAGTCCTTTTTCTACAAGACGGCTTAAGACAATGGATAATGGGATGTTAAGAGGGGTAAAAGTTCTTCGCGGCCGTTGTTACGTTTGCTGACCATCGCCTGACTGCTGAAGGTTGCTTATTTGATGGGAAGAAGAAAAGGGTTCAAAAGGTTCACCTCGCCCGAACGGGACACAAGGGTAGTTGTAGCGGATTGATTCTGGTTGGTTGTGGGGAAATTCCTTCTTGGTGATTTCTGACTTAATTATGTTTTCTCGATATCACCAGATTTTATAGCATCCTCAATTTGCACCCTAACGTCGAACAACTATTTAAAGGTGGAAAGTGGTTGCGCGATGATGTAGCGCTTTAACGGAGACTACAAATTCTTAACCACAATCCTCACATGTTCTTTCTCAGTGGGCCTATTTGTCATTTTGGCGGCCTTACCCCTCCATCGGGTCAGAAAGTCAACAAAGGATTCCCTGTTCTCCCGTCGGATCATCTCGAGCTCTCTGGTAGTTACATCCAGTTAGACATTGTAACTATACTGGCTGATAAAAATCGTTATAATGTCTTCCCAAGTCCTAGTTTTAGCTACATCAAGGGACATAAATCATTTTTGGGATGCCCTAGAAAGAGGTCGATGAAAGAGCTGAGCCTTTAACTGGTCATCAATCTCCATCGGCGATAGGATACCAACATACATTCGGAGATGAACTCTGGGATCTCTGGTTCCATCAAACTTTTTCATGTTCGTCATTTTAAATTTTTTATGTAATTTAGCATCTGGGAACAAACATAGTCTCCCTACATCTAACATGTATTCCTCAACTCCCTTGGCTTTCTTGAGGACCTTCTCCATTCGGTCGATCTTCCCAATCAGTGCAGACTCTCTAGACTGGACAGTATTTTCCTCCTCGACTATCACCTGATGAGGGTTCCGTGGTGGTGGTGGAATAACTTGTGGTCCATCGGGGACTTGGTTCTCATCCCAAAAGTCCTCTTCATTTTCATTCGTGTCTTCTGGTTGTCCATTCGCAATAGGAATACGGGTCTGAATTGCCCAAATCTGTGCCTGACATTGCACTTGAGCCTGTGTCTGTTGCTCTACAGCTCTTTGTATATTAGTAATTGCCCTCACTAGGGCTGCCATATTCATCTCATTTTTTGCCATTTTAGCTGACTCAGTCGACTGTTCAGATACCCTACAAAGTCTTCCTGTCACTGATGTTTTCCAGACACCTACTGACTGTACTTTTCTCGGCCCAATGGTAATTCCATAAAGAAACGTAGATCTCAAAAGCAAAATGACCAGCATCAAACACTTTCCAAGTAAATATTCTGACAGTAGATAGCAGATATCTCGAATTCCCAAAACAACAGATCATGAGTAGATAACCATCGAAGCTATAACAATGCCCATGCCGGGCTCATATTGGCAGCATAACAACAGGATGACTCAAAAACTACTATAATGGCTGAAAAGGGGATCAACTAAATTCTAGAGTGAAGGTTTCCCTAAAACGGACAGCACTCTGGCAAGAAAACAAAGCTATGACGGTAGAAAAAAAATTCTCATGGGTATTACAAGGGTTTGAAAGAAACGAGCTTATGCCGAGAATTTGGAGAAAATGAGCCTACGTCAAGGGGGAGATAACTAACGACTCGGGAAGATCTCAGAGGAGAGAGAAACCACCATAGAAGTTAAGATGAAAAATGGTCATGATGATGGTAAGAAAAACCAAAAGTGCTGAGAAACAAAACCCGGGTAAGAATTCGAAAGAAAAGCTAGCCTAAGCAAAGGATAACAAAAAACTCGGGTCGAACCTGGAGAAAGAACTAGCCTAAACCTGATCAAAATAATCCTAACAGTATGCAAACAAAACATACAAGGAAGAAAAAAATATAATCCTACTAGGGTTAGCAACACTTAATTTGGGGGTTTTAAGTTCACTATATGCAAAAGATCGATTTTGGTTCCCATGCAAAACATGGTCAAACAGTACGCCTGAACTCTTTTACAGCACCTATGATAGCATACAGTCAGTAAGGATTGCCCATCTTTCCAACAATTCCCAAAATGAATTAACGTTCAGGGCATCAGGTCAACCAGGCATGGGGTTTGAAAAATAATGCATAAGCATGCAAAAATGAAAATGACAAATATATATTAAGAACCAATTATGTTTTCAAGTCTAGTCCTCTTATTTAATTTTGAAAACCAGTCCCCAACAGAGTAGCCAAAAAATACTGTGGCGTTGAGATTTAGGGGTTTTAAAAAAAATATTTCAAAAATAAAAAAATTCAAAGATGTTTACAAAAATATTTTAACATCTTGAAAGCCAAATTTTAAAAACTTCTTTTTTGTTAAAAATAGAGTCGTCACTTAGTTTTTGAAAAAAACTAAAAAAAAAGCTACTAATCTTAGAAACGTTAACCAGAGAAATAAGATTTGGGGGCTAAGGTACAAATCGGGAAAGGTGTTAGAAACCCAATTCGCCTAACCATAAGGTTAACCTCTACTAATCACCATTGGTTCTTTAATAGAATTTCTCAAATGCGTGCAAATAAATAAAATGGAGGCAAAGAGAGAATACACAAAATCAAATATGAAAAATACATAAGATATATACATAGCACTCCGAATTAGAGCAAATAAAGAGATAAAATCATAGGTCCTATGGCATGCGATTTCTATCTAAAGAATACATGAAATATACCCACATGCAATATTCACAAAATAAATTAAACTATCATGGATTAAGCAAAAGAATACAAACATGCTAGAAATTGTTAAAATTACCAAAATATTATTTATTACGATAGATAAACTAAACTATTCTAAACATGCTTTCAAGCGAATAAACTAAAACATGCATTAACATTAACGTGATAAATAAAGAAAAAGAAATAATAAATGTAAAATGAGAAATACATAGAAGATAAAATTCTTTATTAAAAGAAAGCTTACTAAACAAAAAAATTTAAAATAGAAGGATTTGTAACAAAAGAGAATTTAAAGATTTAAAGAAAAAGAAAAAGAAAAATTTTACAAAAGAAAAGTTATGCTAAGACATAAGAGAAAAATTTTACAAAAGAAAAATTTTAGAAAATGTTGTTAAATATTGAAAAAGAAAACTTAACTATTTACACTTTGTACCTTAAAAGAAGGAAAAGAAAATAAAAAAATAAAAATAAGCAAAAGAGAAAAAAATTACTATAATAATAAAAAATTTATATTAACATTTTAAAATGAGGATTAACTTAAGAGACTTTTTGTAATTTTTTTTTTGATTCAACAAAAGAAAAGAAAAGGAGAATAAGGTAAGCATTATAAAGAGAAAAGAAAAAAAAAAGAAAGAAATGGAAAAGAAAGGAAGACAATGGAATA
>JAOTRH010138798.1:15732-45585 GCA_034768845.1 Heliamphora exappendiculata | reverse complement strand
AGGAGAAGAACAGAGCACCTGGCTCTGTCTCTTCCCCTTCCGGGAGCCTGCCCCATCCTCTTCCTCTGAGTGATGCAAAGAACGTGCCTTTTCCATCGTGGAGGGTATATGCCCTGAAATTAACAGCTACTCAAGCTTTGGTTTCCAGGCTTCAATTGCAATTGAATGGCCAATCCAATTGTAATTGATCCAGCTATTGAAATCTGGATTTCTATGGCCAATGAAATTCACAGATTTCAACATAAGTTACCACACAGCTGGCTCCTGATAGTCCTTCAATCCGTACTCTCTCTGATCACTGTGAGCTATTGACTTCGAAGACCCATTTCACAACTCCCCATGGTGTTGTCTTCTCTCGAAGCTCGGTAAAGCTCCTAACCTTGTTCGGCAATAACAACTCGACACTATTTTGAGAATTGCTCGGCAATAATAGCTCGGCATTCTCTTTCTAAAAGCTCGACAATAGTATGCTCGACAATCAGTTCCTATCCCGAGCTCGGTAATCTCCCGTTTGAACTCATCCCTTGTCAGAGCAGTAGTACGGTGCCTCAGACTTTTTTCAAAGCTCAGGACCTGTTTTGAGCTTTTTCGTACACTAATTCTTGTTTCAACTTGGAGTCTCGATGCTCGGCATGGTTGGTTGACTCTAAAGCTTGGCGTCTTCTTGCTGCTCGGTTGCTCAGTTTGTTGCTCAGCAAGCTCCTGACTCTAGCCTCTCCATGCTCGGCCATGGGTGACAAGACTTCAACGTACTGGGCGATAGAGTTATTGGCTACAAGCTCATCAACATTTTCAGTGTTAATCTGAACAAGACAGGCCAACAGATTCGCTGTAATTTTTCGAACCTCCTTGGGCCATGTTCCAGTGTACAAGTGGGTTTGGCGGCAAGCTCCACAACTCATTAGCTCGGCTTCACAACCTAGCCCGGCAAAAATTGCTCGGTGGCATAGATTCTGCTGACCTTGCTATACTCAAGTTCTCAGCTTCAGATGCTTTCTAGAGTACTCTTTCAGATCCTCTATGGCTTGCTGGGTAGTTGGAATGCATACCTCATTAGTACTCTCTAGGAAGAGTACAAAACTAGAAAGGAAAGAGAGAAATTTGATTTCAGGAGCAACGTGATTCAGTGGTTTGAAGTACTTGACAGGCTGCTTGGAAAGCACCGAAGGAACGTGGGTCTGGCATTAAACAACACTTGCGAAGAACAGGGACATGTTTGACCCATGCTTCGCGCAACTCAAACTTACCCTCTTGGACCTCGGCAACTCAGGTCATCTCCAAAGCTCGGCATCCCACTCGTCTCCTCTTTGCCGCTCGACATCTTCTGCTCATCGTATTCTGCCCGGCACTAAGAGCAAGATCTGATAAAATGGGGCTAAACTACTCGGGATCCCTATGCTAGGCATGCTCGGCAAAATTCCCTAATCGGGGTACTCTTGGAAATTGGCAAAGTTTCTCATTATCTCTTTTGAGCTCGGCAGTTCAGGTCCAGTTCTCACCGGGGTAGCACTCATCCACAGGAAAGCAAGAATAGCTCATTATCTCGGCAGAGGTTAGCTACAACCTATCTCGGACCTCCATTATAACTCAGTTCTTGTTTGGAGGTCAGCCCTCCTCTTTGAGCTCGACTGTCCCTCGGCAACCAACCTCCATTTGCAAACATTTTTTCCACTGTAACTCAGTGTTCTTCTCGACGTCTGCATCAAACATGAATATGTTCTGCTGGTTGTTTCAAATCAAAATGTTCTCGTTCATTGGAAGCTCGACAACCCCACATGATTAGAGCCCGGTGGCATGGCCATTGCTTGTTCAGTTCGGCATAATAGCTCCTAACGGCGCAACAACTCAACTGGGCCCTTAGTTTCACACCCTAGAAGCTTAATGAATCGGTTGACACCTATATAAATAACCATCTTTGAGTTGATACCCATCTCAGACCTTGGAAGATTAGCCGGTATCACGATCGCGTTGATATTGAATGAGAGCTTAGAACTCCTCAAGTTGTCCAAGTTAAGAAGAAGAAGATAAGAAGCCCAAGCAAAAGAAGGAAGGAACTAAGAGGGAAATTAAATGCAGAGGTGCTATATCACCAAGTCCAGACCTTCATCTACAACAACTGTGCTACTGAAGTTGAAGTTCCTTCAGCTTAGAAGAAGACCATGCAATCATCATCCAAGCCATTCTTGACAAACTGGGAGAAGGTCGAGGAAGAATTAAAGAAGCATTTTTGGAAGAGATGATATCACTAATGCAGCTGCTGAGGCACTGAAAAGTCCCAGTTGGCCTCCGGGTCAAGCCTCGAGCAAAAAAGTCTTAGCTCAGCTAGGAAAAAAAGTCCCAGTTGGCCTCCGGGTCAAGCCTCGAGCAAGAAAGTCTTAACTCAGCTAGGCAAAAAAGTCCCAGTTGGCCTCCAAGACAAGCCTCGAGCAAGAAAGTCTTAGCTCAGCCAGGTAAAAAAGTCCCAGTTAGCCTCTTGGTAAAGTCTCGGGCAAGAAAGTCTTAGCTCGGCTAGCAAAAAAAAGTCCCAACTGGCCTCCAGGTTAAGCTTCAGGCAAGAAAGTACTAGCTCGGCTAGGCAAAAAAGTCCCAGTTGGCCTTCGGGTCAAGCCTTAGGCTAGAAAGTCCTAACTCGGCAAGGCAAAAAAGTCCTTGTTGGCTTCCGGGTCAAGCCTTGGGCAAGAAAGTCCTAGCCTGGCTAGGCAGTAAAAGTCCTAGATGACCTTTAGTCATGCCTACGCAAGAAAGTCCTAGCCTAGTTAGGCAGTAAAAGTTCCAGCCGGCCTAAATTCAAACCTGGGCAACAAAAACTCTCAAACTCCACTATTTAGCAAAAGCTCAACAAAGATCACTGCTCGGCTCCTCAAGCTCCACAGTTCAACAACCCAGCTATGCATGGAGCTTAGTGATTCCTTTTGCTTCAGAATTATGCATCGAGGAAGGATAAGGCTTCTCTCTCTAAAAGTGCAGCAAAGTGATTCTACAACAATAGAAGACTTTATAACCCAGCAAAATAATTGGCTCAAAACAGAAAATCCTTTCAGCACTACGGGTTAAAAGTTCTCTGATGTCCTGTCTCTTCATCGTTTGATTCAATTATTACAACTGGAAACCTTTCGCCGAACATCATTGGCAACATTGTCATCATCCAACTCAATGACATCTTGATGAGCTGGATGACAGAATACATTGCCGAACATCATTGGAAACATCGTCATCATCCAACTCAATGATAGCTTGATGGGTTGGATGACGGAAGGGAATTTAATACCTGTCTCCTCTAACTCGGCGATGAAGCTTTCCACCACCTCCTGACAGAACAGGGAATTGAAGATTTTGAGCATGTTCATGGGAAATGGAACAAAAATCCTAACTCAATGGGTCGGCCTCTCCAAAGCTTTGGAGCACCGCAGATTATTTTAGGTTATTACAAAGCTCAGCTCGGACTCCCAACTTGGAGAATCAATTTGGGAACCATCACAAAGAGTATCACTGATGCAGACTTAGTCCTCTTGACGACTACAAGATCAACGACACAGAAAGTCCCAATTGGCCTACGGGTCAAGCTTAGGCGAGAAAGCTCTAGCTCAGCTAGGCAGGAAAGTCCCAGTTGGCCTCCGGGTCAAGCCTGGGCAAGAAAGTCCTAACTCAGCTAGGCAGCACATGTCCCGGTTGACCTCAAAGTCAAGATTAGGAACTGAAAGCCCTGGCATGCCTAGGCACCAAGTCATGAAAACCTAGCTCGGCTAGGTACCCTAAATCTTGATGCTGTCAGTTTAGAGGTCAAGAATTACAAACAGTTGCTATGCGATATTGAAAAATCGGAAGAAAGCTTATCACATGGCTAAATGGAGAGGAGGAGATAAGGAAATCAGGTTGGCTCGTCCTGGCCCCTAATCTCCCCAGAACATCGGCAGCTCCCCCGTGTTTAGTTGCCAAAGGCCCTCGACAAGCACCTTCTCAGCAACTAAAGTGGGGGCTAAACCTGTACTCATTGCCTATCTTTCGTTATTATTTACCGAAAGAAGAGTTTCTCTCACCATGTTCTGTCAAACAAGGCACGCCAAAATCCTAGCTCGGCTAGGTACACAAAGCCCTAATTCAACTCGAAGTTGAAAGATAGCATAAATCAATAGAGTTTTTTGACATAGATCTAAGATACATGAAGCTTCCACCTCCCCCTGATGGAGCATGTAGAAGCTGGGGGCTTATTGTAGGGGCAAAAAACTAACAAAGGGGATAAATCTTTCCAAACACCCCTTAACCATGGGTTAGGGGTGGCTAGCCCTCTCTCTCTCTGTATATAGGCCTCCTAGCTTAAGGCAAAAGTATGGCACTATCACTCCATATCTCTAACTATATTTTCTCTCTCAAGCATGTCTAACTTGGGCGTCGAATGACCTCCCGTCGACCACCGGCCGGGAGATTTGTTTTGTAGGTATGCCAGTACGGAAGCACTCGAGGGCTCGATCGCTCTTAACTTCGTCAGGTTCTTGTTCTTAATCATTCATTAGAGGATTAGAATAATCTGGGTCCTCTCAAAAATAATACCCCAATCTGTACATTTACAAACCTGATGTAAACCATTCCCAAACTTGTACATTTGTTGCAGCATCCATGTCAGTAAATTAAAGCCTTAGTGCATATAGAAGCACCGGCTAGTCGTCTCCAGAAGATTTAAAATAGAAAAGCAAGTGATCTATTAGCCCAATGGTATTTTAATAAATTTTGCTGATTTTATTAATTCACATTTTTTAATTAAATAATTTAAAAAGATTATACTTAACTATTTTAAAAAAGGTAGTGTCGACACTACATGCCAAATGAGTCGACACTACATGCCATTTGTGCTGACACATCGAGCTAAATGGATTAACACTAAGTGTTCTTGAACAAAATATTTTGTGACGACACCAATTGATTTTTGGATCGACACCTACAGGTAAAGCACGCATGACAAATTCAAGTGTGTCGACACCATTGAAGTTTAGGGTCGACACCGTAACAGCTTTGCTTAAGACATTTCAAAAACTCAAGTGTGTCGACACCAAAGAGTTTTTTTATCAACACTGGGATCCATAATGAGTCAACACCAACGCAAATGAGTCGACACTTCAGCACCTTGACGGGATTCAACTTGTGTCGACACCAACACGCACATGAGTCGGCACCAAGTGATCCTTCAAGTTCCAGACCACGTGTTCTAAGTGTCGACACCAAAGACAAGTTGAGCCGACACCCAGACACCATCTGGGAAACTAAACGTGTCGACACCAGCGAAGCAATGGGTTGACACCAATACTTTAAGTCATCCCCCGGACACTGACCCAAAAATGTTGACACCAAAGAGCAACTAAGTCAACACAAAGGCATCCTCCGAAAATAGGCAGTTCTAGTTGACACCAAAGTGAAGTTGTGTCGACACCATTTTTTTAGTAGCTAAAGTCTCGTATCTGAGTCAACACCAGTGAAGACATGAGTCGACACTATGAGTAGACCATGAAGTCTTCAGTCGACATCAGCTCTGATATGAGTCGATACCAAGGTCTTAGTTGAAAAAATAAAAAAATGAAAGGGTCGACACCAAAAGTTCCATAAGTCAACACCGTTATGTGGGTGAGAAAAATATAGAAATAAGGTCGACACCAACGAAGCACCGAGTTAACAAATTTTCCTAAGAACCAAGGCCACGATCAAATTGTGTCGACACTAAAGGAATTTATGTCAATACCTGCAACGATTTTCAAAAAATGCACTGGTTCAAACGGTAACATTTTCAGAGCATTTATTGCTTTCACCAGCCCACCAATAGTCATTTACTTCAGTGGGCTATATAAGTAGTTAATTTTTAGAGCTTTAAACTTTTGGACACTATTCTATTGATTGCATTGAAAGCTCAAATATTTTAAAGAAGCATTTACTACTATATTTACTCCTCTAGTCCAAACATTCTCACTTGTACAATTATTATCAAATCTTTATAAGTGAGTGTTTGTAAGTTATTACTTAATCACATTATTGTAAAAGAGGGTGAGTCACCCTTGTGATCCTTTAAGAGAGTATGAGAACTTTTTAAAGAAGAGTTTAAGAGAGGTTGAAAAAATAGGGGATTGTTTATAAAAACCTCTTCAAGATGTAAAGGCTTTTGAATGTGCCTGTGAAGCATTTGGTTATAGTGCAAATTGTCAAGGGGAGTCTTGGGAAGTGAATGCAGGCTTGGAAGAAGTTGAACCATAATAAATCTTGGTGTCTGGTTCTACTTTCTCTCTCTCATCTCTTTAATTTCAATGTTAATTATATCTCTGCCATATTTGTTTGTGTGAAATTAAAAGATTTTAGAAAATATTTTTAAAATTGTTATTATTGTTTTAAAATTCAATTCACCCCCTCTTGAGTTGGTTAGGACTAATAATTGGTATTCGAGCTTGGACTATTGTTTAGTGACTTAATAGTCAAAGAGGATCCACGACTACCGGTATTTGACCAGTTCAACCAGAAGGCCAGTCCACTAATCGACCACCCTTGTTTAATGGAATAAACTATAATTATTGAAAATACAAGATGATGATTTACATTTAAATTGTTGACTATGACCTTTGGAGAGTCATCATAAATGGACCTAAAAGGTCTACCAAAGTGGTAGAAGGGGCAACTATCCCTAAGCTTAAAAATGAATGGACTGAGGCTGTTGTTAGAGAGATACAAAAAAATATTAAGGCCATGAACCTATTGTATTGCACTCTTGATGAGTTCAATAGGATCTCCACCTGTGACATTACCAATGAGATATGGGACCGACTTAAGGTTACCCATGAGGGAACCAACCAAGTCAAAGAATCTAAAATAAGCATGCTTATTCATAATTATAAATTGTTCAAGGTGAAGCATGATAAAGCTATTTTTGAAATGTTCACTAGATTTAGATTTAATTACTGACATTAGAAATGAACTAAAATCTCTTGGTAAGGTATATTCTAGAGCAGAAATGGTGAGAAAGATTCTAAGGTGTATGCCAAAGAGTTGGGAAGCCAAGGTGACAACTATACAAGAGGCTAAAGACCTCACCACTCTTAGCTTGGAAGAGCTTCTTGGGTCACTCATGACTCATGAGATGAATATCAAGATGGATAATGAAGAAGACAACAAAAAGAAGAAAGGGATTTCCTTCAAATCTTCTATCCCCAAAAATGAATCTGATGGAGATTCCTAAAGTGATGAAAATGAAGACCTTGGTCTCATCACAAGAAAGTTTAAGAGGTTTCTTAGAAATAAGAAACAAGGAGGAAGATAATTTTTCAAGAAAGATAAGCACAAAGGTGAACCGAACAAATTTAAAGGAGAAATAAGCAGATTCAAAAGTGACCACAAGAAGGATGAAATCATTTGGTTTGAATGCAAAACCTGGTCACATGAAGGCTGAATGTCTCCAACTCAAAAAGCACTACAAAAAGAGGTTCAAGAAGACAATGTTGGTTGCATGGGGTGAAAGTGATGATAGTAGCTCCGATGAAGAAAAAGAAAAAAATAAAGTTGCAAATCAACGCCTCATGGCCAAGGAGGACAATGAGGTAATTAATGATCCTTTTTCTTTAGAAAAATTCTAAATTGCCTTTAAAGATATGCATGAAGAATTAAGAAATATGGGTGCTAAAAATGTTGTTCTTCAGAAAATGGTTCTTTCCTTATCAAATGAAAACGAATCTTTAAATGAAGAAAAACTTTCTCTATCAAGTCAAGTAACTTCTTTAAAAAATGAAAATAAAGTTTTATGTGATAAGGTAGTCTCACCAACATTGTGCATAAACTTACTTAAGGAAAGACTAAACTAAAAAAATTACTAGGTATGTAAAAATGTGTTTTTGATAGAGCTGGTATAGGCTACCAACCAAAGAGAAAATAAAAACTTTTGAGTAATATTTTTGTTAAAGCATCATCTAATAATTCTCATGCTACTTGCTTTCACTGTTATGAGCATGGATATACTGTCACACACTGTTCACATAGAAAATTGCATACTTTACCTGCTAAAATGGTTTGGGTTCCAAAGGGAACACACCCACATGGAACTAACTCCAATGGACCCAAGAAAATTTGGGTACAAAAAATCAAAACTTAGTTTCCTTTATAGGTGTGTCTCAAGTCCTCATTCAAGGAAGGAATGTGGTACCTTGATAGTGCATGTTCAAGACATATGACAGGTGACAAGTCAACATTTGCCTCTCTCATACACAAAGATAGTGGATTTGTGACATTTGGAGACAATAGTAAGGGCAAAATCATAGGAGTTAGTTGTATTGGTAAAACTCTTTCCCCTTCTATTGAAAATATTTTACTTGTTGATGGTTTGAAATATAACTTTCTTAGCATCGGTCAGCTTTGTGACAAAGGCCACAGAGTTGTCTTTGATCATGTTAAGTGTGTTATTGAAAACTCAACCGACAACAAAGTTATTTTTGAAGGTCATAGGCATGAAAATATGTATACACTTTCAATCTTAATGACATATGTAAAAATGACACAAAATGCTTAGTTGCCTTGAGTGATAATAGTTGGTTGTGGCATAGAAGGTTTGGACATGCTCACTTGAATTTGATTTCAAAACTTTTGAAAAAGGAGTTGGTGGTTGGTTTGCCTCAACTCAAATTTGAAAAAGATAAAATTTATAATGCATGTCAACAAGACAAACAAGTTCAAAGTTCTTTTCAATTAAAAATGGTGATTTCTACTTCTAGGCCTTTACAACTGTTGCACATGGAATTGTTTGGTTCAACAAGAACTCTTAGCTTTAGTGGCAAGAGATATGCATTTGTTGTGGTTGATAATTTCTCTAGATACACTTAGGTGTTATTCCTAACTCATAAGGATGAAACTTTTACTGCTTTTTCAAAACTATTTTGGAGGATTCAAAATAAAAAAAGTTTTCAAATCACAAGTATCAGAAGTGATCATGGTAGGGAATTTGAAAACAAAAATTTTGAAAAATTTTGTGATAAAAGTGGTGTAGACCATAACTTCTCTGCTCTAAGAATCCCTCAACAAAATGGTGTTGTTAGATGAAGAATAGAACTCTATAAGGAATGGCTAGAACCATGCTATATAAAAACAACCTACCAAGATACTTTTAGGCTGAGACTGTCAATACAGCTTGTTGTATTGTGAACAAAGTCCTGATTCGAGTTTCACTTAAGAATACTTCATATGAGTTGTGGAATGGGAGAAAACCCATCATTAATTATTTTTGTGCTTTTGGGTGCATATGTTTTATTTTGAACAATAACAAAAAAATTTTGGACAAGTTCGATGCAAAATCTAATGAGGGTATTTTCTTGAGTTATTCTATATCTAGTAAAGCCTACAGAGTATTCAATAAAAGGACGCTAGTTGTTGAAGAATCTATACATGTTATTTTTGATTAAGCTAATCTCGATTCTTCGAAGGACTTTTGTGAAGATAACATGGTTGACATAGAAAAAGGTGTTGAAGACATCTTCATCAATGACCAAGAAGAGGCAAATCAAGAGAAAGTCACAAATGAGCAGTAAAATGCAGACCAACAGGCTGTACGTCCCCCAAACCAGAGAAATTCAAATCTTCCTAAGGAATGGAGGTACGCTCATGGTCATCTAAGAGATTTGGTCATTGGTGACCAAGCTCAAGGCATAAAAACTAGATTCTATAATGTTTGTGGTAATTTAGCATTCCTTTTCCATACTGAACCAAATCATTTTGAGGATGCTGAAAAATGATGATTTTTTGATCTTGGCTATCCAAGAAGAGCTAAATCAATTTGAAAGAGATAAAATTTAGACTTTAGTCCCAAGGCCTAAGGATCACTCCGTTATTGGTACAAAATGAGTTTTTAGGAACAAAATAGATGAGAATAGAGTAGTTCTTAGGAACAAAGCTTGATTGGTAACCCAAGGTTATAATCAAGAAGAATGCATTGATTTTGATGAAACTTTTGCTCTGTGACTAGGCTTGAAGCCATTAAAATATTGCTTTCTTTTACATACTTTAAAACATTAAAACTTTATCAAATGGATGTCAAGTGTGCCTTTCTAAATGGTTTTATCTCTAAGGAAGTCTTTGTAAAACAACTTTCTGATTTTGAAAACCAAGACTTCCTAAATCATGTTCACAAACTCACCAAGGCTCTCCATGGTTTGAAGTAAGCACCAAGAGCATGGTATGAAAGGCTCAGCAAATTCTTGATTGAAAATGAGTTTTTAAGGAAAAAAATTGATACAACTTTTTTTATCAAGTCTAAGAGAAAAGATATGCTAGTTGTATAAATTTATGTAGATGATATCGTTTTTGGCTCAACTAATAAAACTCTTTGCAAGGACTTTGTTAAGTGTATGTAGGGAAAATTTGAAATGATCTTGATGGGTGAGCTCAACTATTTTCTTGGACTTCAAATCAAACAAACTCAATAAAAAAATTTCATCAATTAGTCCAAGTATACCAGAGATTTGTTGAAGAGGTTTAACATGCTAAATGCAAAACCAATGGGAACTCTCATATTCCCTTCAATAAAGCTTGACAAAGATCATACTAGTAAGGTAATTGAAGAAAAGAGATACAAAGGTATGATTTACCTAATTGCTAGTAGGCTTGATATAATGTTTAGTGTATGCATGTATGCTAGATTTCAAGCTAGTCCTAACGAATCTCATGCGACTGCTGTTAAGCGCATCTTTAGATACCTCTTAGGTACATAAAACTTAAGATTATTCTATCCTAGAGGAATAGCCTTTGAGCTATTTAGCTTTTCTGATGCAAACTTTGTCGATTGCAAAATTAACAGGAAGAGTACAAGTAGAACATGTCAATTCCCAGGACACTCACTCATATCATGGTTTAGCAAAAAGTAGAACTCAATAGCTTTATCTACAACTGAGGCTGAGTACATTGCAGCTTGTAGCTGTTGCGTATAAGTTCTTTGGATGAAATAACAATTAGAAGACTATGGTGTATATTTAGATCACATTCCCATTAAGTGTGACAACACTAGTGCCATAAATATATCCAAGAACCCTATACAACACTCTAGAACAAAGCATAAAGAAATTAGACATTATTTTATTAGAGATCATATTCAAAAGAAAAACATAGAACTTGAAATTGTAGGCACAGACCGCCAATTTGCTAATATATTCACCAAACCTTTTAATGAAGAAAGATTCTGCTATTTAAGAAGAGAACTTGGTATGTTACGTGCTCCAAATTGATACTTATATGCCATACTAATCATGTCTATTTAATGCTTTTCATGCTTTAATTTGATGTGTGAAAGGTGTCGACATAATGATGAAAAGTGTGGACACATTTGTGAAAGTGTTAACACAAACAGTATATAGTATCGACACATTTTGAGAAAAGAGTCGACCACCAGCTAAATAGTGTCGACACAATTCGTTATCTTGCTCCCGATAAAATTTGTGTCGACTCAATGAGCCGAAAGTGTCGACACCATGCTAAAACAATGTCGGCACAATTTCTATTTTTGAAAACCCCATGTGTCGCGTAAAAAGTGTCGACACCAATGAGAAACGTGTCAACACATTTCGCAAAGTTATATAGACAGTTTCCCCCCCATTTTCACAGTCGTGCTCAACCTTTTGGTTCCAACCGTCTCTTCGTCTCCCTCTCTCCCTCCTTGTCCCCTATGTGATTCCAAAACCCTAGAGTCGACACACCCCCTCCATTGATGCCACCTCGAATAATGGGAAAAGAAAGCAAATGACCCTACGTTAGTGAAAGCTCCAACCCTAAGGCAACAAAGAAGAAGAAGAAGGCGACGACGCTAACACCAGAAATGGGTATCGACACTTCCCTCAAGTTCTAATCACTAGCTACAAAAACCTATTCTTCCTCTCTTTCGTGAATCGGAAGGTAATCCCAGGACGCTCTATTGATTTTAATTTCTTTGATTATGCGAGAATGCATTTCTTAGAGTGGTTTACTGCTCTTGGGTGGATGGATCTGTTACAGATTCGAGATCACCATTATCCAACTCTTGTCAAACTTTTATATGCACATATGAAAATCACTAATGCCTTCGCTGACATTACCATCACCACTTGGGCGAATGGTATTGAAATACATTTTAATTTTAAAACCTTGAACACCATTCTTGGTCTTTTCGATGGTCGACTTTTTGTTCCTTGCCATAGGAAGAAAAAAACCATTGAAAACTTATCCTTTTATGAGGCCGTGAAGAAATTTTTTGATATTGATGTTGTTGACCCACCAAGCCCTTGGAGGCTAATTCTCTGAACCCAAAGATACATCTCCTTCGTCACTTTGTTAACCATATCTTCTTACTCCAATCCAGGAAGTTTGGGGATGTGTCCTTCATGCATGTATTCATCATGTGGTGCATCATAGAAGGCCACAAACTTGATCTTGGATATTTGTTCATCTCTGGCATACTCTAATCCCAGACCAAATCAAACACCTCCATTCCTCATGGCATGTATCTCACCAAGGTATTTCGACACTTCGGTGTTGATTTATCTAAGGAGAAAGGGATTTCCTTCTCCAAGCATGACCTCTACAACAAAACCACCCTCAAGCACATGCAAATCTCTTAAGTTAATAGTGTCTTGACCACCAAAAAGGCCATCTTTGCCTCTCCCTCATCTGTAAACCCATCCACCAGTAGGAATCCTCTACCACCTCCTCCCAGATCATGTGAGACCCTGATTTGTTTCATTTCTGAAATGATTTAAGTGTTGATGGAGTTGGAATTAACTTTTGACCTCGGCAATGTTTCAGGTGAGTACTTTGAGCTTGGATATGCACAAAAGGTATATTCGGGGGGAGAAAACAAGGTTCTAAGGCATGTTCGGACAAAAGATGTGGAAAGTGTTTGGTACTGCTTCTTTAGTTTAGTTTTTCACCTAGTGTTGATCGCTCGAGCGGTGGGTGTGCGCTCGAGCGGGCTGCTGGTAGAGAGTGGGTCTGGGAGGTGACCGCTCGAGCAGTGGTCGTCTGCTTGAGCGATGGTATGGCAGAGGAGTATGTCGGTAGGGGTCCGCTCGAGCAGTGGTCGAGCGCTCGAGTGATGGAGGCCTGGTGTGAGATTCTATAAATATCAAAAGGAGAAGTTTTCAGCAAGCGGACAGCAGATCCTTGTTATTGGTGTCGGGGGCTTCACATCTATCCGGACAAAATCCCATTTTGTCGAGATTTAGTTTTTAAGACATCAAGCTTTTGGCTCAATGACATAGGATTCTAGACCCTACTGTTGTTTAAAGGTGTTATATATAATTATACGCGTTTTCACCGGGTAGAAAATATATTAAATGTGATTTTCATGTTTAAAACTTGGTTTTGGGTAAAAAGTGGATTTTTTTCGCCTTTCTTGGTTTTATACATGATTCGGATGTGTTGCTATATGTGGTTTTCAAAAGGAGATTTGAAAATGAGGTGTTTTGTGAGAATTGTGAAAAATATGTTTTGGAGGTTTAGAGCTAACCCTTGGAGTTGAGTCTTAGCATTTAAAACGTTTTGTTGGAAATATGTTGTTACATGCTTGTAGATCTCCATGTGGATGGATTGGATCACTTTTATACTTGCGATGTAGAACTATTTTGCGAGTTTTAAAATATTTTCCATAGATATACCGTGATAGTGGATGTGTTGAGTTGGGCTTCTATTACTCCTCGGTGTAAGTCTAGAAACGTGCGCAGAGTAGGTCCCTACGTGCCTTCGGATTAATCCCCTTAAACGAGGTGGTGGGTGCTTAGTGCCCTCGGGTTGTGAACCCGTAAACTAAGTGATTTACGTTGTCGTGACTTCGTATAGAACTTGTCGTTACTTAGCATACCATGAGTGATTTTAGAGTAATGGGCAAGAGTCTATAGTTGTTACCTTTGTCTGTGTGTGACAGAGTTAGTACATAGGATTTCATTTTATCTCTTTCTCCTCGACGGTGTGGCTCGAGTGGAGCATACTATTTTATTACAGCTTATCATTTTATTTTCCTCAGTTGTGTGTTCCGAGTAGGAAAATAACATTTTGTTCTCGGTTGTGTGATCTGAGCGAAAAATTAGGTTTTAATTACGATTTTTCCCTTAACTGTGACATGATATCTGTACTGTTGATATGCATGCTTTTAAGGTTAGAAATGAGGGGTTTTATGAGGTAAAACCTTTTTGAGGCTTGTGTTGGCCTGATGGAAAACCTGTGGTTTTTGAGAGGAAAATCTTTTGACTCATGTGGTTGAGTCTGTATGCTTATGATTGCATAACATGCTTTACAGTTTTATAGTCTGTTTGTATTAGGCTTTGGCTCACGGTGTGAGATTTTGTTGTAAAACCTTTTCAGGTGAACATAATCCTGTAGGTTGACCCGGTGGTGCCCGGAGACGGCTGATGACAAGAATTGTGTTTTGTCTGGATAGGTAGTTTATACCTTGTTGTATATGTTTCATGTTTCATGTAACATGTTTTAAAACATATGTAATTATTATGGATGTATGCATGTTTTAATTCTTTCGAGAGAACCTTGGGTTGGTTGTTATTTTTCGTAGTTGGTTACAACATTTTTCATTGGTTTGTTCAATGGTTTACAAATAGAGTTTCAAAGGGTTTTTGCTTCATTCAAACTCTTGTACCCGAGGGAGATTTTAGAACGATTTTCACATCTTTTTAAGAAGGATTTTCTTTACCCAAAATGCATATTTTGTTTTGAAAAAGGCTTGGCTTATAGGGCAGTAACTGTAGTCTCTTGACTACTCTCTCAAATGGATAAACTCTTGGTAGTACATTTTACAAAGGTTATAGTCTTATTTTGGCTTTCTGGTTTTGATGCCTTAGTGTTGGGACGGTTTAATGGATGTTTGTAGGCTTTTTGCATGACCCGAAGTTTGGGGCGTGACAACTTGGTATTAGAGCTCTGGGTTTAAATACCTATGAGCTGTGAGAAAAGGGTGCATTACCTTGTGAGGATGTGTGTGTGCTTGGTTGCCTGTGTTTTAAACATAAGCATGTTAGCTTGATGTGTATATGTGAGTGTGGGGGTTGGACCTTAGGATTGATTAGTCTTACCTTCGAGCATTTGTATCAATGAACTTGGGAGCCAAGTTAGAAACACGTTTAGCTGGCATGATTTCTAGCTGGGATTCTGAGTAAGTTATCCAAAGTGACGCGTCATTCTTGTCGATTCTCCTCGGTATGCGTGATGTGTCTGTATAATCGTCGTGGCTATGTGTTAGCATGATTATGTGATAGGTGTTAGAAATAACATGATAGATTGACTTTAGGTTGTCTTGTTTCATGTTTTCTTCATATAATATGTACACCCTTAGAGAAAACGAGACCGTGGTTTGGGTTTTGGATGTGCGACCTAGTTGGTATCAGTTGCAGAGGTAAGGTTATGGGTTAGGCACCGACCACTTGATATGTTGTGGAACTCATCATTGATTCGGGTTTAACCGTGTGAGGTTGGCCTCGGTTGGTGAGCTATTGAGTGTCTTGCTGAGCAGAGAATCCTCTGAGAGTATGCTATTGGTGGATAGATCTGCGGATCGTGATAATCCCTTTTGGGTAAGGTTAATGTACGTGGTTTTGGTCGTGTGATGGATTAGGTACGTCTCGAGCCATGCTATGTCATGAGCCGTGTACTTAGGATGGAGTATAGACGGGAACATAGTGGATGGGAGCATGATAATCGTTGGCCATGTGTGTGTTGAGATAGCAAAACGTGTGGTTCTATAGATATTTCCTGGTAGTCGGGATGCTGTTGGTAGTCAGATAACCTTGAACGTGGTATACCTTGAGGTTTGGGAATTGAGTTCCGAGAGAATGAGCTCAAGGTTATGAGGACTAGTGTGAGCTGAGATAAGCTGGGAAGAGCACGAGTTGCGGCTGTGTTAGAATGTGTAAGGGTTCGGGTTACGATTATAACACACAACGAGTAGTAGATCCGTGGGATCCTTATGAGGATGTAGGTTTATGGTTTGATCGTTATCCTAGTGATCAGGAGATAATGTTTGAGAACCATGCGGAGTGCGTGTGGTTAGCTTGTGCTGAGATGATGTGTCTCGAGTGTGATAGGTCTGGAGGTTATTGGTGTTCCGCCTTAGGTTCAGATGTGGGTACGTATGTTGTTTGCCTATGGGGATAAAGTGTGGAGTCAAAAGGTTCTGCAATATACCGTGTGGTTTGGATAGCCTGGGGCAATAAGTGGGCAATCGTGGGTTATGATGCTTGTGATCGATGTGTGTTTTGAGAGTGAGAGTGCAAAGGTGTCTGCATAGTTAAGGGAGTTCTTGGTAACTCCGGATGAAAGGTCATAGGATTGGGTTTCCTTTGTTTGGTGTTTTGCGCTGTCTATGTGTGTGCTTGGGTAGAGGGCCTGAAGTCGTGACTTGGTTGTGATTTGCCTAGTAGGAGTTAGGGGAGTAAGCGCAACCTTGTGGAGTGGGGTTGTGGTGCGATGAAATGTTGATGCGTATCTCCATGCACGCTTAGTGATGGGCTTGTAATCCTATGGGATGTGTCATACAAGATATGCTGCTTGATAGTGTTTATGTGTGCGAATGACGCCGAAGAGTTGAGAGCCTGGTGTAGCTGACGATTTGAGTACCGTGATTGGGTTGGCGGCGACTGTTCGACTGTGGTCGATGCGGTTTCAAGGTAAGATTTACAGGGTTCTTTGAGGACCAAGTGTTGAAGAGTACTGGGAGTACTCGAGGTTGGGTCATGGTTCCTTATTGACCCTTTTCTTTCCTCTGGATGGAGAGAAAGTTTCTGGTAGACAGTTGTCAGGTGCGAGTTATTCCATCTCGGTTCGATGGAGATGCCAGGTTCTTTTTTATTCAGCTTTGGTTATGTTCTGAGACAGACCTCTGTGGATTCTATATTCGTGTTGAGATCCTTTGAGTGTACCTCGGACACTTGTATCTCTGTGATCGGGTGATAGTGGGATTGATTCATCGTGGTTTCAATGCGTGGTGCATGGATATGTGCCTTCTTGGATGTTAAGTATCTGTGTGTATGACCTAGAATCTGATTGCTCCCACAGTTGAGGACCGTAAAGAATTGCACATTTGGGGTTAGTTTGACCCTGCAGTGGAGGATCTTAAAGGCGTACGTTTGAGTGTGATAAACATGATAGGTTGTGATAACCTAGTCAGTGAGGCTTGTTGACATGATGGTGGAACCAGTAGGGTTGTGTTCCCTGTAAGGTCAAGTTGGTAGGACCAGGAATGCTTTTGCTTGTCCTTGTTGACAAAGGAGTTAGTGTTAAGATGCAGAGTACTTTCTGCAGTGATCAGCTGAGGATCGTTAACTGTGGTTTGCAACTTGTTCTGGATTGTGTGGGTATGGTTGTCCTTCTAACTCTTGGCAGAGTGGGAATTTTGTCGAAACACTGCGGGTGCGATATTCACATGGTGAGTTTCTGATAGACTTTTGTGAGTCTGGATTCGGGTCCTGTTTGGAGCTTGAACTGTTGAGAGTTCTTAGAATCGAGGAGTGGTTATCGACTGTGGTAAATGTTGTCCTTTGGCATAACTATTATTTGTTCGGATGGTAGTCCCAAGAGTATGATAAGGTCTGAGTTAGGAAGGATTTGATGTTTGAGAAATCTTAGATAGTGTGGCCTGTTCGGGCCAACACGATTGTTCAGTTGGGAACTGAAGGGCCGTGAGAAGTTCTGAATGTGAGGAAATTGCTAAGTTACTCGACAGATAAGTCTTGGGTTCGAGTATTCGATTAGTGCGGACTCGAGGGACTGAGGTATGTGTTATGAATTGGAATTGATGTCGGATAACAGTCATCATATTTGCTTTATCGGACGACAACAATCATGTTTGATTTGAGGTTGATCTGTAGTCTTGATATCAGTGATTGGATAGCGAGACGCTGAGATGTGTAGTGATGTGCGGTTGCACAGGAGACATGATTAGATTTGTGTAGGTTGTTGGGTACCTATGAAATGTCCTATCTTCATGACTTGTTGGGTCAAGTGACTCGCTGGAGTCAGGTGACTTATGGCGGTGACACCGGATTGGTTTTTGGTTGTGTGGAACCTTATCTGAGATAATGGTGTATCACCTGATGTTTCTCCTAGATGAGAATTGTGGTTCGTGACGAAAGTTTGAGTAGAGGATGAACGTCTGAGGGTTTATTGAGATGCATTCTTTGATGTCCAGGTGAGTAAGTGAGCTTCTCTCTAGAGTCTAGTATTTGTGTAGTGACTCGTGGATGGATGTCCTATTAACTGCAGGGATGGTGTTGTTAACATCAGCAAGGTAACAAGATGGTATCAAAATCGGTGGTCGTCTGGTGATCGTCAAAAGTTGAGTAAAGTTTGTGTGCGGGTTGTGTGACTTCTTGTGATCGATGTCGGAGTTCGACGTCATGTGTTTGGAGTTGTGGAGATAGTCCTTGGTATGTATTGTGAGGTGTGATTAAGCCAGTCAGTGGCAGTAAGAATGAAAGGGTAGTAATCTCTATGTTTGGGCATAGAGAGCATTTGAGATCAGGTATCATAGTGAATTGGTCTCATGTGATGCATTTGTCACTGGGATGGTTTGTGTTCGGCGAGAGTTATGTTTTGAGGCTTGGCAGCGTGAGCGGGATTTGGATACGGTGTTTCATGGATGTCTCATGGAGGACAGTGGTGTCAGTAAGACTTGCACGTGCGGGCCATTTGTGTGGGGATTGAATCTTCAAGTCATGTTTTTCTTGTGTGACGACATGTTTGGGATTTCAATTGCTGGGGTATTTCTGCTATTGTGTAGTATTGCTGGTTTGCATCAGAGATGGTTGATGATTGATGAGCTAGTGTTTGGCTTGCGTTCGGTGTTGAATTTTGGGAACAAAATTTCTTTAAGAGGGGGAGAGTTGTGATACCCTGATTTGTTTCATTTTTGAAATGATTTAAGTGTTGATGGAGTTGGAATTAACTTTCGACCTCGGCAATATTTCAGGTGAGTACTTTGAGCTTGGATATGCACGAAAGGTATATTCAGGGGAGAAAACGAGGTTCTAAGGCATATTCGGACAAAAAGATTAAGTGGGGTCTGGAACCATCTATTTGAGCGAGGGTTATCGGCTTACAACTCCTGATATACACTCAAGTGGTATGAGCCGCCTTGCTTGTAGAGACTGATTTGGTTGATTCAAGTAAGATCTAGAGTCAGAAGAGAGGAAACACTAGTCATAGAGGACCCGCGAGAAGTAACCAAGGGTTTGTCCCCAAGAAATAATACCATCAGAATAACAGGCAAGAATGATCGAGGGATTTCTCTTTAATAGTATGTTTTAAGTGCCACCAAACGGGACATATGAAGTTTGACTGTTCGTGCTTAGAATAGAGGAATCTAAGTAACCAATCTCAGCAGTGGAGGTAGCCCCAAAACCAGCCTCCAAGATACCCGCAACCAGTTCAGGTCACTAGACCAGCGACCCAGCGACCAAATAGCAGAATAAAAGAGGAAGGCCACCACTCAACAAGAACCAAAAGCCCCAAGGAGGTCCGATCAATGGAGTGAGACCTGGGAACAACAGGAATGGCAATGGAAACCAACCTGTGGGAGGATGGATCTTTGCTTTTCCAGAGGAGGAGATGGAGGATATTCAAATCATATAAGGTATGTTCGTGCTATTCAATACCTTAGTGAAAGTATTGTTTGATTCTGGAGCATCCCATTTTTTCATATCTTTGGCCTGTATGTGATTTCTGCCCTTGGAACCCAAAATGTTAGATCAAATCCTAAGCGTCGTCACACCCTTGGGAGATCACATGCAAGTAGACTCCGTTTGTAGGACGTGTACGTTGAGAGTAACCGACACCCTTATGTCATGCGACCTGCGAGTCATGGACTTTAACGGTTACGATGTGATTCTCGGAATAGATTTGCTCTTCGGACATCAAGCCATCTTCGATTACTGATAAAAGAAGATATAGGTGCAAGTAAAGGATGGAACCATCGTACGAATCCAAGGAGAATGACGAGAAACCCTGATCCTGAGTAACGCAAAGGTGAGTAGATCAAATAACTTTATGGGAGGATTAGCTTCTATACTAGCTAGTACGAATGCCCTGTCAGCCACAAAATTACCACGAGTTATGTGTGAATACGAGGATGTATTTCCAGAAGAGTTGCCTGGACTTCCACCACATCAAGAGATCGAGTTTTCGATTGACCTCCAACCAGGCACCGCACCGATTTTGATTACAGCACACAAGATGGCTCCTGCCAAACTAAAAGACTTGAACGATCAACTTCAGGAGTTACTCAGTAAAGGTTTTATCCACTCAAGCACATCACCATGGGGAGCACCAGCATTGTTCGCTAAGAAAAAGAACGAAACTCTACGACTTTACATCGACTATCGACAACTGAATAAGGTGACAATCAAGAATCGATTTCCCTTACCTTGTATAGATGATCGATCTTCACTCCGGTTATCACCAACTTTGAGTTAAGGAGGAGGATATTCCGAAGACATCCTTTAGAACACGATACGGGCACTATGAGTTTAGGGTTATGCCATTTGGATTAACTAAGGTCCCATGAGACTTATGAGCCTAACGAACAAGCTTTTTCAACCCTACCTCGATCAGTTCGTAGTAGTCTTTATAGACGACATCTTGGTGTATTCGAGAACCAAGGAGGAGTATGAACAGCATCTAAGGATTATCTTGCAGAAGTTGAGGGAGACACAACTCTATGCTAAGGCCAGCAAGTGTGAGTTTTGGTTGCATGAAGTGAAATTTTTAGGCCATGTAGTGTCTAAGGAGGGAATAGCTGTGGACCCAGCTAAAGTCGAAGCAATTTTGGAATGGAAACCACCACGAAACATCTTTGAAGTTCGTAGTTTTCTGGGATTAGCCAGATACTATCGGAGGTTTATTCAAGATTTTTCGAAACTAGCATGGCCAATGACAAGGTTGACACAAAAAGGAGTAAGGTTTGAATGGAATGGCAAGTGTGAGACTTCTTTCTAGGAGCTTAAGAGAAGATTGACTAGTGCCCCTATCCTAATCATACCCCAGCGAGAAGTTAGATATATGGTGTATTGCGATGCATCTAAAGAAGGCCTGGGATGTGTGCTTATGGAGAATGGCAAGGTAGTGGCCTCTAGATAAGACAGCTGAAGCCTCACGAGCAGAATTACCCCATCCACAACCTAGAGCTTGCAGCAGTAGTGTTCACACTAAAGTTATAGAGACATTAGGTTTACAGGGAGCAGTTCTTATTTTTCACCAACCACAAGAGTCTGAAGTATCTGTTCACCCAAAATGACCTCAACATGAGACAACGTTGATGGATAGAGTACTTAGAGGATTATCAGTTCACTCTATCTTATCACCCTGGCAAAGTGAACGTGGTAGCTGACACCCTTAGTCAAAAAGCGAGGAGTGCGCTGGTGTGTAGAAGCACGAGAATGGAACATGGTAGGAACGCTCAATGAGTTTCGACTCTAACCCTCAGAATAAGAAGACATAACCTATTTTTGTCTGACTGTGGAAACATCCCATCTTCGTCAGGGAATCCTAGAGGCCCATAAGTATAACTAAGTGTCCGAGTTCATTCGAAAGTCTATGTTAAGTGTCCGAGGTCAACAAGCATGGAAAACTAACCTACCTAAGACAATTATTCGTACCGAATGCCAAGGATATAAGAAGAGATGTCCTGAAAGAGTATCATCAGTCACCCTTTGCTATTCATCCAAAATGAACAAAGATGTATCAAGACTTAAAGAGACATTATTGGTGAAATGGCATGAAGCGAGATGTAGCGGATTTCTTGGCCAGACGTCTTACCTGTCAACAAGTGAATATCGAGCACCAGAGACTAGAAGGAACCCTTCATCCTGTAGATATACTATAATGGAAGTGGGACCACATAACTATGGATTTCGTCTCCAGACTATAGAGATTACTATCAGGACATGATGCCAGCTACGTAATCGTGTACCGTCTCACCAAATCCGCACACTTTCTGGATGTCCAAACTTTTGAGAAGCTTAAAGCCATGAGTCAAAAATAAATTCGAGAGATCATTCGCCTTCATGAAATTTTGTTATCTATTATGTTAGACCGAACCGCATTTCACCTTACGATTCTGGCAAAGTCTATAAGCAGCCCTAGCGACAGAGCTTTACTTTAGCACCGCTTTCCACCCACAGACTGACAGACAATCCGAACACACGATTCAAACTCTAGAGGACATGCTTCGAGCCTATGTAATGGAATTTAAGGACATCTAGGAGAGGCAATTACCATTGGTCGAGTTCGCCTACAACAATAGTTATCAAGCCAGCATTGGTATGCTGCCATAGAAGAGAACACACTTCTTGGACCTGACCTAGTATAAGAAACCATCGAGAAGATCTAACTGATCTGACAATAAATCACCACCGCTCATAGCAGACAAAAGAGTTACGCTGACCAAAGACGAAGACCTCTCTAATTCGAAGTGGGAGATCATGTATCTCTGAAGATTCAACCGTGACAAGGATTTATACGTTTTGAAAAGAAAGGAAAGATAGCCCCAAGATACATTAGACCGTTCAAAATCTTGACAAGAGTTGGCAAAGTAGTGTACCACCTAGCCCTACCTCTGCAGCACACCAGTGTTCGCAATGTTTTCACGTATCGATGCTAAGGAAGTATGAACCTGATCCTGCCCATGTTCTGAATTGGGAAGAACTCCATGTCGATGAAGATTCTACATTCGAGTAACGGCCAGTGAAGACAATCGACTGGCATGATAAGATTCTCTGAGAAAAAACTATTCCACTTGAACGAGTTCTTTGGAGCCACCAAAGAGTCGAAGAATCAACCTGGGAATGGGAAGAAGCGATGATGGAAATTCATCTCCAATTGTTCGTGACATGAGGTACGATACAAAATTTTGAAGACAATTTATTTTAAAGGAATAGATTGTAAGAACCCGGTTCAAAACCCTAGTATTAGCGGCGGTTAACCCCTGAGATATTAAATTGCTAAAAGGTTAGGAACCTTGATTTGATCCGAAACCCTAAAGACCAAACACTCGAGTGTCAAAACTAACACCCGAATAAAACTCCAAACGCCCTAAAATTAATTAATTATCACGAAATATTAATTTAAAAATAAAAAATTCTCATAAAAATGATAAAATTACCATTTTGTCTCTAAGACACCAAAAAGTATTTAAAATCCCAAAATTTGACACTTGAACATCCTAAATTAAAGATTTAAATTAAAATAAAGAGTAAAAGACAAAATAACAAAAAAAGACCAAAATACCCATTAGTGGCCGATTGTCCTAAGAGAATGTACCTAAAAAGTCTCTTTATACTTTTTAAGCTCAAATTAAGAAAAAGATATACAAATGAAGTCTCATTATGTCCCAAAAATATCTAAAAAAATAAAATTAATAATAATATAATCTTTTATATTAATAAAAGTAAATAAATTATTATTAAAGCTCTTACACGCCTAATAAAATCAAAATGGCACATCTAGTCAAAATACCTTAAAGTAACTTAATTGCCTACATTTAATTAATTAATTGTTATCAAAAATTTAATAAATTATAATAATAATAATAATAATAGTACTAAAATAATTCATTTTAGTAGGTAAGAAGACTAAAAAGATACATCAAATTAATTTTAAAAATATTTCATTAGACAATGTAGTGCCAAAACACCACCAAAAAAGCAATTAAAGAAAAATTTAAACACATTAAACCACCAAACAGGCCCCAACCAATTTTCCATATGATTTTCTGAAAAAATTCAGATCTCAAATATCTTAAAAAGACCACCATTCAGCCATGCAACCTATAGAAATTCCAAAAAAAAATCAAAATGTCTTACAAAACACTTATTAAACCTCCACTATCTCTTCTCTATATAAGCAACCTTTGGCCCCTTCTTCCCCTTCATATTTTTGGTCAAGAGAGGGAGAGGAAACCAGAAAAAATTTTGAGTCTTCTTGAGGAGAGGAAAGAATAAAAAAGAAGAAGAAAGAAGGAGGAACCAAGAGGAGAAGGTCTTTGGAGACCAAATAAGCAAAAGCCAAGTCCTAAACCACCATCCACTATTAGATCATCAAACAAGGTAGGAAAATCTCTAAACTTTCTAAACTCTCTCATCTCAAACTCTCCTCAACCCATCTCTGAAAATGAACTCTAGAATAAGAATCAAAACATAAACTAAAAAGGCATCGTAATAGAAATTAGGGACTGTTTAGAATTTCTCAGGCTTGTTATGTATTTACTTGTTTTTTTTTGAGTTTCATGACTTGTCAAAGTTCTAGAGTTTTGATATTTAAGTGTACAAACTATGCATGCAAAGAAAATGAGCTAAAACTCGACATGCAACATGCTAGGATGCTAGAACATAACATAACCTGAGATTTGAGATTTTTAACTCTCTATGCTGATTTTTAAAATATCATAACTATTTCTAAAAAAATGTTCTGAGTGTGTGCTTTATTTAAAAACATAGATTTGATATTATCTTTCATCTAAAATTTGTTTGAACTGATTTGAATGGATAAAACTCGAGATATGGCATTTTCACCAAAATATGTTATTTTAGACCAGTCTGTGTTTCAGAGCCAAAATCATATTTTGAAACGTGAACTGAGCTTAGATGTCTTCACGAAAGTTGTAACCAACATATTTATATTGCTACACACCAAAAATGAGCCTCTTTTGTTGAGATTTGAATGTCAACCCCTCTAAAACTCTTTGTTCGTGTTTAATGATTAATATGACTTTTTGTCATATATTTTTGTGTAGCCCAAAACCTTTGTTTTTAATAATCTATTCCAAAAGTGGTCTTCATGAAAAATGTTAAAGACATATCAATCTAGATGTTATTCAAAAACCAGGTTCAAAAGCCTCTGTTTGGACTTGCAAATAATTTTTGAACTCTCTGTACTTTTTATGGAAAACTCACCTCTGTTGAGTGTTATGACACGTTTTGAACACATTTTCTTAATTAAGTTATTTCTCTAATATGTTCTGAAGAACCAACCTGAGAACTCTTCATGAGATTTGTAGAGGATATCGGGAACTAAAACATATCCCAAATTGAGCTTGAAAGGACTTGTTTTGATGCCCCAAAATCGAGATCAGCAGAGACCCATTTTTAGTAAAATTTCTAAGTGTTGCTGAACCGTTTTCACTTGCGAGGGCCAAATCACCTAGTTATCTTAGGATTGAGTTTAGTATTCTTCATAAAAGTTATAGAGAATATTTTTATCTAAATTGTGTCAAAATATAAGAAGCTAAGTCCAAGTCTAAGTGCCTCCAAAAGTTGCTATAGTTTACAAATAAGTAGTTGAAAGTTGGCTAGTGATGTGTTAAGTGTTTGGTGAAGCATGCTCTTGATATTTGAAATGATTTATATGTTTTGTTTGATTTATATTATGTGAATAATGATTTAATGTAAATATACGAAGAAAAATAAACATGCCATGAGATTAGGACCATGCTTTGAATGTTGTACCATATGCTTTAAATTGTTGTACCTTGTGCTTTAAAGGCTTGTACCTTATGCTATGTTGGATTGTACATCTTGCCATGCTTAGTTGCATACCATGCTATTATTAGTTGTACTTTGAGATGTATGTTGTAATACTATGAGTATTGTCATATTGCACTCAAAGCATATTGGGGTCCATCTTGTATATGTTCATACCGCTGTGTTATAATGGGAATGGGAATGGGAATGTCGGAATCATCATCCCTTTGGTTCTAAGTTTAGGACTTCCTTGGTGTGCCAGTGTTTGAGAAATGTTTTTGGGATGAATTCCCCATATTATGGAAAATGATTATGATGGAAAGTTATTGGTTACTATGGGTTCGTCGCTAGCATACTAAGCCATGTGCCTTAGACTTTGGGTTACCACTAGGTAATGACAGCACGGGTCTTAAGGGTGGGTTGATTCAGTGATTATGGGCAACAAAAATAAGTCCCGGGACAATCGTAATAAGTCCTAAGGCGACGGCAATAAGTCCTCCGATCCCACATCGTTGTAATTGAATAAAATAGTTATAGTATTTAACCAAGCGATGTGGATATTATTCACAACGAGGCACCGTATGAGGGCTTAATGTTCAATGGTCCTAAAGTCTACTCTTGTAATTCCCGGCGTGGAATTAATGTTTCTGTTTCTTGGAGTATGGTTGGGTTGGACACTTGCATTGCATTTATCATTATATTCCTTGCAAAATTAGTCGCTTTCATATTTACTTGCTTACCATGTTATCTTTCAAATTTTCCCGTCTCCTTGATATATATACATGCTCTAAGTGTTGTATGAGATGTGTTTTGGTGATTTTGTTCCGTGAGTTTGATTAGAGAGTTTAGAGAATTTTCTTCTGAGTTTTAGCTCATGGCTTCGTGCCACATGTATGGAGGAAGAAGTTTTTGAGGAAGGGATCCCCTATGAATAAGGATATGTCGATCAGGGTGAGTTCACAGAGCAAGCAGATCTCGATGATACTTAGATGAAGAACCCTATCTTCTTTTGTTTCTTTCGTATCAGTTTTCGAATGTTTCATTGTATTTTTTGTAATCTCCTTTGTGAAACTATAACCCTTATGCAATTTTGGCTAGCGTTGAAAACTCAATGATATAATATTATAATGCATATCTATGAATGAATCGCTAGAGTAACTTTTATTTTATACTTATGTATGTCCCGATGTGCCCAAAAATTTGGGCATCACAAAGCTACTCGGTCCTGAAATTATGCAAATCACCAACGACAAGATAAAGTTAATCCAAGAAAGATTGAAGCAGTCTCAGAATAGGCAAAAGAGTTATGTAGATAATCAAAGATATGTCCTAGAATTTGAAGTCGGAGATCACGTGTTCTTAAAGATATTGCTATGGAAAGGAGTGATGAGATTCGAGAAGAAAGAAAAGTTGAGTTCCTGCTACATTGGACCGTATAAAACTATTAAAAGAATTAGGAACACAACATACCAATTAGCTCTACCTCTGGAGTTTTCAGGATTGCACGATATATTCACGTCTCGATGTTGAAAAAATACATGCTAGACCCTTCCTATGTGCTGACAGTACAACTTATCAATCTAGAACCCAACCTTACTTACGAAGAAGTGCCAGTACAAATACTAGACAGAAAGGAATAAGTTCTTCGAAATAAAGTCATTCTATTAGTAAAAGTGTTGTGGTGAAACCATTCGGTGGAGGAAGCAACCTGGGACCGGGAAGAAGATGTACAAAGAAAGTATCCGCACCTTTTCGAATAAGGTACGTAAATTTTGAAAATAAAAAGTTTAAATTAAGAGGGGGTAGATTGTAATAACTCATACCTTAGAAACTAATAGAAATAAGACACGTGTCAAATCTAATTTTCGATCTCACTGATTGAGCTCATCAGAATATCATAGTGTTCGACAACTAATTTGAATAAATAACTAATAATTAATTAGTAAAGAAATTCGAATCAAAACTTCTGACAAAATCTTATAATTCATTTTAAAATCAAAACTCAAAATCTTATGTCTTATGAACTACCGGTAAGCACAAAATTGAAACAAAACAAAAATTCGTACTTCAAAAATTTTTGTGATAATTTTGTTCATACGATAATTCATAAAATAGCATTAAAAGTTTATATCGAATTTTTAAAAAAATTTCAAAACTAAAATTTTATATTAAAAATTTCACGTGATAGAAATTTACACGAAAATGACACTTAGCGTGCCTTTTTCAAGCATATTAACACGTAATGGCCAAGTGGCTTTTGCCTATACCTATCAAGGGGACATATCTCAGCTAGAATTTTCTCACAACATACACAGGCATAAATCGAACAAACAGAAAAATAAATAAATTGTAGAGGATCAGAATTGGGATCTACTGGTCCCGTCTAAGCTGGCTGAAATGTCAGGGATGGAACGCCACGTGTACGCCTGCACAAGAAATGGGTGAGATGCCCGCCAGTGGCTTTATACCGGTGGACCCTCCGACGATTAAGTCAGGCAAGGGATTTTTGAGAGTGGGAAAAGCTTGAGAGAGTATTTTGACAGAGTTTTGGCCAGTAAAATGAGAGCATACCTGTATCTTCCCATTTAGTGGCTATTTATAGAGAAAAATATATTTGACCAGTCCTTAGAATTCGACCCGACCTGAGCAGGTCGGGTTGTCCCTCCTCTCTCTGATCAATGCATACCAATTAATTGTTTGATGGTGACTTGTCAGTGCCATCATTAGATATCACTGCAAGATCTTTCAACAAGTACCTTTTGTCATGTCAAGCTGTCCATCAACACTCAAACCTAGTCTAGTCTAGGCTAAGTCAACACATTCTGACCTCCTAGCCCTAGGGTTGGTTCATCCTCTTATCATCAGCAAATCAGTTTGCTGATACGCGTATTGTGGGACACGGTTCTCCATATCACCCATCCAGCTCGGACCGGGGTTCAGACCATTTTGTCTTGCTCGGCCATGAGTGCCAAGCGTCCCTCATGACAACCCAAGCACCATGTCTTCGGGAGTTGGGACCGAGCTATCCCTAAGCTCGGGCCTTACGTCTTGAAGTTTCTAGAGCTTAGATATACCAGCATATAGCTCGGCCTATTGCTCGAGCTGATATGGTTATGCCGAAGATTGTGCTGTGCTGATGTGGATCGCTGCGCTGTATGGCTTTCCACATGTGCTCCATGTTGCTTTGATCGAAATTTGATCCCCCTCAATTACCCCTATCATCTTGCTGTTGCTCGGGAACTCGAGTTGTTGGGAGATGATGTGGCACTCTCGCTTAGTTTATTGCTTCACCTTTCGATCGGGAGGCTTGTTGAGCAAGCTTTGCAGACCTCTGCTATCCTCAGTAGTACACCAACCGCCACAAATGCCACATGGTGAGCCCCTACCGGCTGTGCACAACATTTATTGCGTGCATTAAATGCGTACAACGTTAGCTGCACCTTGGGTACAGAAACGTCACCGGAATGTCAGTCGTTGTTTTCAAAAAATGTCAATCATTCGATTTAATCACGGTGATCTGCCCAGATTTTCACGTTCGATCAAGAAATTTTGCTCGGATCATTATCCTGACGAGTAAGAGTGCTCAACCACTCGTTCTGGGTATCAGTACTACGAGGTCGGCCTTTCTTATCTGCTCAGACATAGCTGCTCAGGCAGTATACGCCGCATATGATAAATGCGCATTAAATGCATACGGCGCGCGTCGGATCACGCTCGATAACTGCTATCGTTTAGCGCTTCATTTGAAATGTACGTGAAGCTATAAAATGGGGGAGGGTATTCCCTCATCCCTCTTTCACGCATCCTCTATCACTCTCGGAGCTTTAGGTGATTCTCGACAACCCATTCCCCGGCCACTGCTATCTCTGCAACTCTGGCAATCTTTGCGGTTCTTCGACTCACTTTCGACAAGGTTAGCACCCCACCTTTCCTCTTTTCATTCTTCTTTGTGATATACCATGGCTAAAGCCGCCACAGTGGGGACTAGGCTCACTGGCCTATGCCCAAATGCCTTAGCGGCGCCGCCGCCACCCTCGGTGGTGGAGGTGTAGCTAGAGAAGAACCTATGATTGAACATATATGCATGCATATTAAATCTTCCTCTTTTTTCTTTTTTTTTTCAGACAATATGGGGCGACTCGCTCGGTATATTGATACTCCTGAGGCTTTGGTCTAGCTCCACCGAGTTAGGGTCATTCCTGATGACGTATCGATACGCCAGGCCAGTGCGAGCGAGACCTGGACAACGAAGGAGCCTGGGGCTGCTGTATTTCCCCTAGTTGCCCTTCTGGAGTCTAGGTTGGAGTTCTCCCTCCCCATCATTGTAAGGGAGGCCCTGGCCTTCTATAGGTTGTGCCCCGCGCCG
>JAOTRH010138798.1:0-15722 GCA_034768845.1 Heliamphora exappendiculata | reverse complement strand
CACCCCCCCCCCCCCCCCAATGTATACTCTATCCTGATGGGAGTAGCTTTACTGAATCGCGCCATGGGAGTTAATCTCGGCGTTCGGGTGATCCAGTACTGTTACTCCATCTTAGAGACATCCAGGGGCCACAATAAATACTATTTGAAGGCTAAAGAGGGTAAAAACATAGTGCTTGAGCTGAAGAGCTCCCACAAGGGGGATCTAGAGGATTTTTTCTTGGTCGGAGGGAACTGACAGGTCGGCTCTGGAGATGAAGACCCCCGGCCAAGGCTCTGCCCCACCAGGTCGGGATCCCCAGGTACCCGAGCTCCTTTCCATTATCTTTCACTTAAATAATGCTCGTTATTACTTGCTTATTTTCTCGGAACTAATACATTCCCTTTTAGGTGCATATTGCAACACTACTATCGCCCGAGACAAGAGGGATCGGAGGGACGGTCGCGTCAACATCGAGCACCTGAAACGAGTGCTCGACTGGGACCACACTGTGCGGAGTGTCAAGAGGCTATTCAACGGTCAACTAATTCTCCCCGAAGAGCTCGAACATCGATTAGAGCCCGTGGAGGACCAACCAGAAGAACCCGAGGCTAAAGCTAATCCAAGCATCGGTGCTTCCACTTCCTAGGAAAACTCCTCCAAGCCCTCCTCTAGCCGATCAGGCTCTTGTAGGAGAACTCCAGATATGTCGCAACAAAATCTGGTCAGTTTCATGCTCGGAGACCTATCATCAGCACTTCCATCTGCCCTGCCTTCGGCCTTGACGTCTTCCACGAGCCACCAGGCTCGATGGCTGCCACCACAGCAGGCATGCCATCAGCTCCTCCAGCTCCACCAGCTCCAGCTGTCCCGATGGCACCTCTACCCCCACCAGGGCAACAAAAAGGAGGAGCACGGCCTCAGAGGTCACCGAGCGCCATATCAGAAGGTGCATCGAGGGTGACCCTCCCGTTCTGCCCCAGCATCCCGCTCAGGGAAGTCTGAAAGCAACAGAGGTACCAGCACCTCTCTCTTTCTCCCCCGCCTACAGTGGCAGACCCCTCACCGCTCGGGACTCGGTGAAAGAGAACCACCTAGTTGCGTGGGCCCTAGCCAAGAGTCTATGCCTTTTGTGGGACAAGGCTAAGTACCAGAAGCTCCCAAACACCTCCATCACGAAGCAGGCAGCACAGCATATAATAGTGGTAAGTTAGGCAGCCGAATTCCATATACTTGTAACTTTTAATCGTAATTTTTCGAGCTAACTGTTCTTCCGTTGTGCAGGGCCTGCAAATGGGGGTTGAAGCTGCCGAGCGATGCAGCCATGTCCAGGAGAAATATGACCTCTTAGAGGTGGATGCCCTGAAGCTTAGGGAGGATAATAGAATCCTCCAGGCCGAGATTAGAGAGGTTATGAAGACGAAGGAGGACGTCGAGGTCTGAGCCACTCGAGCTCTAGACTTGGTTAAACAGTACGAGGCTAACCTCGCTTCCGTCCTTAATCAGCTCGAGGAGGCACAGAAGGCCAAAGAAGAATTACTCAAGACGATTACCAACCTAAAAGAGCAGAACCAGCAGGCTGCTCAGGCGAAGTACAATGAGGGGTTCAACGCTGCTGGGGACATCTATGAGTTGCAGGTTAGGAGCCGGCAGAACCCCCTGTTCAAGTTGGGGTGGGACGCCACCCTGAAAGCCTCCTCGGTCCCCGTAGACTCCCTTCTTCATAGGGACGTTCCCTAGCTGCAGCCCTCAGTCCCTTTCCTTGCTCAACTTTCCCATCTCATTGGCCAGGCAATTCCTCCTGACCCAGTTGTGGATGTGGCCCCACTTTCAACGGCTCCCTTTCCTCCTCAATTAGCTGAACATAATCCACCTCCTCCTCAACCCGAGCAGATCGACAAATTTAAAGAGCTTGAACCCCTGTGGCCTGAGACCAGGGGTGCCAATTTGAACGAGCCCGTTGACCTCACTCTCAAGGACGACGAGCCTGGGCAGAATGGCATCGAGCAAGATGGAGCAGTTAGAGAAGATGAATAACCGACCGTCCTGGAGCAAGGAGCAAGTCCTGAGCAAGAAGCAACTGATGCCCCCACTGAACCCGCCTGCGCAGCGTCTCCAAACCTTTGATTTATTTTGTTTGTTTTTGTTTCTCCATCAAAGTTGGCAGTACACGGCCGTATCCTTCTTTGTGAGGTCGGCATGCCCCTGCTCTACGTGTAATTAATTAGCTTTACCATTAATGAAATTTTATTGTTCTATCTCTGCGGATGTCTCAGAATTGTCTTCATCTTAAGTTCAATTTTCATGAAGTATATGCAGCTCGGCCACACACTACTGGGTGAGGTCGGGCAATCTCTAATCACATTGAGATTATACCGAACTAAGCTACTTAACAACCTGACAAGAACACCCGAGCACCTTTAATTCATTCAAGCTGTATAGTATGACCTAGTGGGTCCTTTTGGTTGGGCGAAACCTTACAATTTTCCGAGTAAGTCCACCGATCTCGGCTTGGGCATCACGGTTCATCCGGTATGGATAGTTCTAGCCGAGCTAGAACTCCGCTCATTTTTATGTTCATTTCGGTATTGCAATGATACCCGAACACTTATGACCCAACAATGAGATGTAGAAATCTCAAAATTATTGAGTCCTTCATGGTCGGCTTGGGTCTTTTTTGCTCGGTCGTACCAATGTTGTCCTGTCGAGCTAAGTCTTTCCTAGCCAGGCATGATGGGAAGTCATTTGAGACCTATTCTGCCTAGCTAGGCTAGGACTCTCTTACCTAGGCGTGACTCGAAGTCACCGGGACTTGTTGCCTAACCGAGCTAGGACTTTCTTACCCAGGCGTGACTTGAAGCCATCGGAACTTGTTGCCTAGCCGAGCTAGGACTTTCTTGCCCAGGCGTGACTTGAAGTCACCTAGACTTATTGCCTAGCCGAGCTAGGACTTTCTTGCCTAAGCGCGACTTGAAGTCACCAGGACTTGTTGCGATGCCCTTAATCATGCACAATATGTTGAAAAATTCCCTTTATTCATTATCCTGAATAGATATACATTTGAGGCTTTAATGATAGAATTTTCTCGAGGCTTCAATGAAAGAATTTTCTTGCGGCTTCAATGATAGAACTTGCTTAGATTCTGTGCATTCCACGGCCTCGAGATTTGCTTTCCTTCCATATCTTGAAGTGTGTATGCTCCCGTGCCAACAACTGATGCGACTTTGCATGGACCCTCTCAGGTTGGGCCTAACTTGCCATCAAGGGGTCCTTTGTATTAAGGAGAACCTTCCTGAGAACCAGCACGCCGACTTGGAAGCTCCTCTGGTTCACTTGTCTATTGTAAAATTTTACAAGTTGTTGGTGGTAGACTGCCAGCTTGACCAGGGCTTGCTCTCTCCTTTCCTCGGCCAAGTCTAGGTCCCGAGCAATGCTGAGACTGTTATCCTCAGACTCGAAAGCAATTCTGATGGTAGGCATGCCGACCTCCAAGGGGATTACTGCTTCTAATCCATAGGCCATGGCAAATGGCGTCTCCCCAGTGGAACTCCTAGGAGTTGTTCGATAGGCCCACAACACTGAGGAGAGTTCGTTCGCCCACTTTCCTTTGGCTTTCTCTAATCTCCTCTTCAGCCCTGACAGAAGTGTTTTGTTTGAGATCTCTGCTTGGCCATTGCTCTGGGGAAACGAAGGTGTTGAGAAGTAAATCTTAATATCCAGACCCGAGCAAAATGTCTTGAACAAGTTGTTGTCGAATTGCTTCCCATTGTCTGAAACTATGGCGCGCAGAATGCCTAATCTGGTGATGATGTTCTTCCATAAGAACTCACATCTCTGATGTTGGCCAAGAGCTCAGCCTCCACCCACTTGGAGAAATAATTTGTAGCCACAATTAGGAACTTTCTATTACCAGGCGCTTTAGGCAAGGGCCATGGACTGGTGATCGGGCTGAGTTCCTCGGCTGGTTGCCTGTGCAAGGGAGCAAACCTCTGGCATTTTTCACATTTCTGTGAGTACACTTAAGCGTCCTTCTACATATAGGGCCACCAGTAGCCTTGGCTTATTGCTCAGTGTGCCATAGACCTTCCCCCGGTGTGGCCCCCACAGATCCCTTCATGAAGCTCGAACAAGAAGTCTTGGACCTTGTTCGGTTGAACACATAGTAGATAGGGCCCTGAGAAAGATCTCCTGTACAACTGATCCTTGGGAGATAACCAAAAACGTGCAGACTTGTGTCTAATCTTGTGTGCTTCCTTCTTGTCCTCCAGGAGTTGGCCATTGTTGAGGAATCTGACGATTGGATCCATCCAGCTCGGCTCCTGATCTCCTTCAATGGCACATACTTGTCGAGTAGTGGTGTCGATGCTCGAGCTCTCCCGCTTCTGTACTTCTACTGTTCTCCTTAGCTCTAGCTCAGTTGCTGAGGCTAGGACAGCTAAGGCATCAACGTGGGAATTCCCTTCTCGACTGACTTGCTTGATCTGTACTTCTTCAAAGCCCTTGACCAGCTCAAGTGCTATAGACATGTAGGCAGCCATCCTATCATCCTCGCACAATACTGTCCGGTCATCTGATTCACCACCAGCTGGGAATCGTAGAAAACTTCCAACTTTTTGATGCCCGGTAGCTCGGCGCTTCTGAGTCTGGCGCGCAATGCTTCATACTCGACTTCATTGTTGGGCGCTGGGAATCCCAGCCTTATGGAGTGCTCCATTACTGTTCTGTCGGGGGAGATGAGGACCACCCCTGCTCCAGAACCCTTCTGGTTTGAGGCGCCATTCGTGAATAACCTCCACCTTTGCAGAGCTGTTGATCGGGTCTTGGCGTTGGAAGCCCCATTTTCTTCTTTATCTTGCTTTCCTGTGGCGTTGGAAGCCCCATTTTCTTCTCTATCTTGCTTTCCTGCATAATCTTGCTTTCTTGCGGCGTTGGAAGCCCCATTTTCTTCTCTATCTTTCTTTCCTGCACGGTCATTCGTCCCTCCCAGCTCGGACTCGAGCATGGTTAGGTCCGAGCTGAGTAAAGAACTCGGCTTGGAGAATTCGGTGATGAAATCGACTAGGATCTGCCCCTTATTGCTGTTTGGGGTCGAAATTCGATGTCATATTCCCCGAGCTCAACGCCCCACTTAGCAATCCTTCTAGAGAGGTCAGCTCGGCGTAGCAAGGCTTTGAGTGGGTGTGCGGTTAAAACAACGATCTTATGGGACTAAAAGTATTGTGCAAGCTTCTGAGATGCCATGACCAGGGACTAAAGAAACGGTCAGGATGTAGGATTGACATTCAACCAATGCTGCATCACCTTGGGATCAATGCCTGTTATCTCATAGGGAGTCCAACAAATACCTCAACATTCGATTTGAGGAATGTTACCAGGTTGGTCTCCTCTTGCTCGGCCATGTTGGAGCCGAGTAAAAAGAAACGGTCAGGATCATCACCTCCGAGCATGACTTTCCTCAGGGGCTTTGTGACTTTCTCTGCAGGCTTCCTCCCAACATCCTCAAGGACTGGTTTGTCTTGCACTTCGAGCATGCACATCTGCTCCTCCTTAGATGAGCTTTCTTGTCCTTGGATGGCAGCCATAAAACATTGCCTGGTCGCTACCTGATCTCCCCTGATGGACTCCACACCCCTGGCGATTGGGAACTTTAGAACTTGATAATAGGGCGAGGGAATGGCTTTAAGATGATGAAGCCATGTCCTCCCCATTATGGCATTGTAGGGGGACGGTACGTCTATCACAAAAAAATTCAATATTTTTTAGCTTAGAGTGTAAGTCCCTGGTCCGGATCCTAGTAGTAACCACCTAGATTATAATAACCTGACTCAAATTTTAGTATTAGCGACGGATAGATAATGAGAACCTAGATCCTACATAAATAAGAGAAATCCTAATTAGCCTAAAAACCCAAAGTAACACAAAACCCTAATTATGAACTAGAAACCCTAAAAAAGACCAAATATTCAGAGGCAAAACCTTAATACTTAGAAAAGTCTCGAAACAGCTTAAATTAAGTAAATAACATAAAATATTAAATTAAAAATAAAAAATTCCCATAACTAAGGTAAAATGACTATTTTGCCCATAGTATAGGAAAAAGTCCTAAAAATCTAAAATTTAACACATAGACACCGAACATTAGATATTTATACACAATTAATTAATAAAATATAAAATAACAATAAAAATAACCAAAATACCCTTGCCTGGCCGGCCACCTACGAATTTGTGCCCAAAAAGTTATTTTTTACTTTTTTAAGCTTAAAAATGAGAAAAAGATGTATAAATTAAGCATTATTTTGACCCAATATTTTTTATACAAGTAAAATATAAAATAATATAATAATATAGTTCAATAAAAGTAAATAAATAATTATTTAAAGTCTCTACACAATAAATAAGTCAAAAAGCCCATTCTAGTCAAACTAACTTAATTTAACTTAAAAGCCTATACTTGTTTGTTTAATTGCTATCAAAATTATGATAAATCATAGAAAGACTAAATTAATTGTAAATGCATTAATATAATAAGTTTTAGTAGGTTTAGGTACATAAAATTAATATTTTATGCAATTAAATACACAAAAATGCACCAAAATATATTTTTAAACCCTAAATAAATAAAAAAATCAGTTTTATCTACCCCAAAACTGATTTGGCCAAATTCCCCACCTGCCCAAATCAGATTTTTAAGTTCTCAATAAACTCCACCTCCCATGCAACCAATAAGAGTTTAAATAATTTTCATTTTTAAATTCATATAATAATTATTCTTCATTTCAAATTTTTCTATAAAATGAGACACAATTCCTCTCACTTCTCCTCCATATGTTCGGCCATAAGAGGGTGAGTGAGAGAGGCTCCAAAAAATTATCTAAGTGTCCTAGGAGAAGAAGGAGAGAAGAAGAAAGAAGGAAGGAAGAAGGAGAAACCAAGGAGAAGTCACTAAAGTTAAGTCTATATCTCCTTCACCCATTTGAGCTTCAAATAAGATAAGCAACTCATTCAAATCCTCTGATATTCTCTCCCAAGATACCCCTAAATCCATCTCTATAACAAACCCTAACAAAATAAATCAAAGAATGAGTCGAAAAGGCGTCGTAGGAGTGACTTAGGGACTGTTTATGTGTTAGTAAGCTTTATATGTATTTTTATATGTGTATCTTTGAGTTTGATGGCCTAAACATGTTCTGAAATTTTGGTTTATGTGAGTTTATAACATGCATGCAAAGAAAATATGTCACAAATGTACACAACATAAGCTAAGCAAGCAAAACCCTAAATAGCCTGATTTTTTGAACTTATTCATTTTCTGCCACTGAATTTAAATAATCATAACTAAATGTAGAAAAATGGTCTTAAAGTAATTTTTGTGTCCAGATCTATATTTTTGAGTTGTCTTTCCTAAAAAATTGGTTTGAAGTGATTTCGTTGGGTAGAACTTCAGATATCTCATTTTTCCTAAGGAGTGCTAGATCTTAGCCACTCTCAGTTGCAGACCTAATAACCTTAAGTTAGAATGAGAACTGAACTTAGGATGAAACATAAAACTTGTAGAGGACATATTTATCTTTCTGTACACCAAAAATGAACCAAAAATATGAAGTCTCGATGGGTCAAAACACTTCGTAAAGTCTCTATTAAGGTTCAGTGACTGACAAACCTCTCTGTCACACCTTTTTGTGAGACTTAAAACCTAATCTTTTTGAAACCAAATACAAAAGTGGTAAACATAAACTTTGTAGATAACATGTTAAACTACATACTGAGAAACAATCAAATCAAAATACCCTCGGATGATACCCCAAAGGTTTTAAACATTCTCTGTTAAAAACACACTCTTCAGACCCTTTTTAGGCTGATTCAACCCTCTTTATAAATTGGCCAAAATCTCAAACTTTTTACAAATAACATGCCTTAGCTCAAAACATGAAACCTGTAGGGGACATCTTAAACTAGAACCCCACCAAACATCAGAGCCATAGCCCTTGAATTGATACCCCAAAACAGTGGCCAACAGAGGCTCAATTCCTATGTATTTCTCTGTAAATTGCTGAACCATTTTTATTAAAATAAAATAAATGACCTTTTTACTTTAGGAATTGACTCTGGCGACAAATATGCAAGTTATAGGAAATATTTTTATCAAATTGGTGTTAAATTATCAGAAATTAAATCTATGTGTAAGTATTTCAAAACGCTGTCACAACCTTGAAACTAGCAATTAAAACTTGTACCTAAAATTGGCTAAGTGTTTGAATGGTGTGTTGCTTATGAGACTTGAGTATATAAATCTTATATGAACTTTGTGAGTAATTAGTGTATGAAAATAATGCTTTTAACAAGATGAACTCATGCCAATGGTTCGAGTCTATGTTGCTTAAGTTGTGGTTATGTTTCACACGCTTGTACTTAATACTTTATCAAGTTGTACCATATGCCATGTCATGTTTATATAACATGCCACGGCTAATTGTACACGAGAGGCATACTGCACGTCATGGACATCTCTCCATTCATCTTGGGTTATTGGAGTTCCCTTCGTATCTTTTAATTGGGTTGGGTGACATGGAAATTAATTATTCGATGGTTGTGGATCTAGGGTATCCTTGGTTGCCATATGTGATATTAAATTGAAGGTTTTATTATAAAAAGAGGATTTAGGCACCATGAGATCGTCACTAGCTTTAATTAGACTTTGGGTTGACGCTTAATGAGCATCCTAGTACTTAAGGTGGGGATTGTCGGCCCGAATAAGGATGGATAAAACTGGTTGGCTCGCCCCCACACCGTTGCCATTGAGTAAAATAGCTGTGGCATGACGCCCGGTGACGCATTTACTATTCGCAACGAGGCTAGGATAGGGTAAGTGATCAATATACCATTAAGTCTACTATGTAATTCCCAGCGTGGAATTCATGATACTGTTCTGGAAGTGCTTAGGATTGGGCATTTGCATTGCATTCATCTGCATCATGCACTCACATTTTGGTTCTTATATGTGCTCATCCTGTTGAAAATAATAATTTGCCTAAATCTCTGTTCCCTTAACTTTGCATAGGGTGTTATACAACATGTATTGTAGAATATCTTGTCGTGAGTTTGTTAGACGATTTAGAGAATTTTCTTCTAGGCTCCGGCTCATGGAATTTATGCCACAGATGAAGAAGAAGAACGTTTCGAGGAAGGCGCGCTTGTTGAGGAAGGAGACTACGAAGAAGGGAGAGTGTGGCAGGAGTAGGGTAACCCCAACAACGCAGTTTGAAGACGTAAGACGTCTCTTTTTGATCTTTTGTTCAAGTTTTTCACGGACATGATATAACTTTTGTTACGTTTTTTGGATGACTGTACTTATTAAATATTTTAAACAATCTATGAACCGTTAATGATGTACTTGTTGGGGTTGGTATACTAAAAACCATGTTTTTAGTATTTAATTTTATTTTTAACAAAATTAATTTCTATTTCATGAGAATCTTTATGAGCAATGTATGTGCATCATTTCTTTGATATGCATAGATGTCCAATATTCTGTATAGTATTTAATCTAGTGTGTAGAATACGACTTATACACAGAAGACCAGATTTTAGGTTTTTGCAGAATATAAGTTTTATGTTCACAGTTTAGATGAAAATAGACATACCATCACTACGACTGTGGCACAGAGTTTTAGTATACCTGTTTTGGTTACAGGGAACAGATAATAACGTCGTCTATTATTCCGGCTCTCTGTGACAGTACACTTTGTATGTATTGAACGGGACATTTTGGGTAATTAATTTAGTACTGACTATTGACTATATAAATTAATTCACACCATAAAGTTATTATGAATAGTGCTTATCCTCTTAATTCTGAATTAACAATTTATTTTCATATATTTAATATTCGTTGTTTTGATTTATTAGATGGTGCGATCTTATATGGGTCTATATTCCCGGTAAGTTGGATGGCGGTATTATTTATATAAAAAATATTAATTATTGATGGAATTCACGTCCCGAAAAATTGAGATTGACGATACCCCCTTAAGGATGCTTATAAGTTTTGACCAGGCCAAACCTAGTAAGTGGATTTAATTATTCGGCGGTCAAATAAGTTAAGCGGAAGGGCTTAACGAATATCAAGATGCCGATTAAATTAAGTTGTCAGTAATTAAATTTAATTGGCGGGTATCGAAAATCTTAACGTGGAGAGAAATGGTAAGCATTTAATAATAGGAGCTCAATGCAAGAACGTCTTGAGATTATGGGTCAGAGTGCAATTATAGTTCTTTAGTGGTGTGAACTGTAATTTAGTGTTTTATGAAAATTGCAGAAACCACTTTGTAGGTATTTGTGTTCCACTAGAAGTCTAACTCATAATTACTCTCCAAGTTCCTACTGTAACCCTATATATACGCGGGTAGGCTGAACCAGTTCGAGATTGATTTTTAATAATTATTATTATGATATTATTTTTGTCTCTCAAGATTTAAATATATCGAGATTCTGTCGGTACGTGTTCTCGGAAGATCGTAGCCCACACTACGTTCGAGGATCGCATAAGGAAATACAGTAGAAGATCTTACTAGAACTTCAACTAGGAATCAAGTCGTAGTTAAAGATTAGATCTATATGAGGTATTTTTTTAAATTAACTTTGGTTGCATGGGTTTATTTTTGATCGTTCGACGCCAAAATTTTTATCTGGAGCCCGTTTCGGCGTTTGCCCATCCAGTTAATTTTTTACCGATTAATCATTTTTCAAAAATAAAGATCTTTGCAGTATAGCCTCCAACAAATTGGTATCAGAGTCGTTTTGTTTTTTATTTACGATTTATCGGGGCCGGGTAAATTTAGAACTGTTGCTAATTTTGTTTTGTAGGCGTTTCAAACCCGATTTTATGATCATCTATTTTTTATATTTGATTGAATGTGTGTATGATGATTTAATTAATTTTTTAATTACGGGGGTTGACCGTGATAGATTAATTATTTTTAGATCGAATATGAGCCTACGGGACATCGGTTTCGATGTAATTTTTTTTTATGTTCTTTAAATTTTTTTTCTAGTTTATTAGAAATAAAAAATAAGAATAGGTATAGAAGAAACGGCGGTAAAAGGTGGTGGAGGGCGGCGGCAACCGGCGGTAGTTTCGGTAATTTTAGCTACGAATTGTTTTTTTTTCTTGGTTGTTTCGAATTTTTTTTTTCCAGTATTTTTTTCTGAATTAAAAAAATGAAAAGGAAAAAAAAAGGAGGAAAAAGGGGCCGCCGGCGCAAGCAACACCCAAATAAGCCGGCTAATATCCGGCGCCAAAGGCCAAACGCCGGCGCAGCAGTGATCTTCCACAACTGATTTTGATTGCTTGGGATTTGTGCTTTCAAATCCAGTTCAGCTATTCTCCATGAAACACAAACAGGCGCCGGGTTTGAATCCACAGTGACGCAAAAGTGGCTTTATTTCCAAGCAATTCCGGCAAAACAGAGGCAAAGCGCAATTCCCTCCAAGACAGCAAGAACAGTGGAAAAAGAGGTTTTCCCAGGCGGTTTGCAATTTTTTTCCCAAGGCTGTTTCGATTTTGATGCAATTCCCAACAGCAGTAATGTTGTTTCCCATCATGGCGCCCATACTGTTTTACAATATACCTCACAGCGCCGGTTTCCTCAAGCAGCGCCATATCCGGCGGAATTTCAGCGCCTAATCACAGTGTGTGATCCAAAGCTGAAACAGGCATGTTTTCCAACACTGAAGCGCCGGATTTCAACACTCAAAGCAAGCTGTTTTTCAGGCTCCAAACAGTAGGCGCGGTTCCCAAGCAGCGGCAAGTCTCAGCCGAATGTGTTTTGATAAGATAATATCAAATAATCCTCCTACTATGTAGATACAGATACAGGATGCTACAAGAGACTCAAATTTTTTAAGATTTTAATTATAGTATAAAATTTATATTTATATTTATTTTATATTTAATTTATTTTTTAACTGCATGAATGAGATAATTATTAATTTTATTTATTCTGTTAATTTAATTAATTTAAATATTCAGTTTTAATTAAAATATTTTGTAACGAAAAATAAAATAAATTTTTTTTTAATTAATTATTTTTAATTAAATAAAAAATTTTTAGATATTTTATTTTTTACAAAACATCACGTTTAAGATGATTTTTATAAAATCAGATATCTTGAAAAAACGTAAAAATTAATTTCAAATTTTGAAATAATTAAATAAAAAATATTTAATCGAAATAATTTTTTTTCAAAAAATGTAAAACGAAAAATAAAATAAATAAACGCCTTTAATCACTACCTTAACTGAAAAATTGGAAAAAAAATTATATATTTATTAAATTTTATTTGTTACACATTTAAACACGAATATATGGTTTGATAAATCAGAATCTTTATAATCTTATACACAGAAAAATGTTTGATTCTTTCAGATTGTGTGACTTTCGAAAGATGATTTGATAAACCAGAATCTTTGAAATCGTGTACACGGAAAGATATTTGATTCTTTCAGATCGTGTGATTTTCAAAATTAATAAATTTATTTTAATTAAATAAATTTTTTTAATTTTAAAAAATATTTTTAAAATCTAAGTGAGAGAGAAAATTTATTCACAGATAAATCCTGCGGTCTCCATCACCAGTTTGTAGGCGATGCAATTAAACCCTGCGTGTCGGCAGTAAAACTTCCCTCCCCAACGGACAGATTAATTGCGGTATCGCCAGTACAAACCTCATTTATGGATAATTCTGAATAATTGTTAGTGTTGATCACTTCTCCAACTGAAGGGTTCATTGCGAAGCGATTAATTTGGGATTAGGTGATGATTAACACTTAACTGTATATAATAGTATCATCTCCAACTGAGTCACTGTTATTACATACTGGACCGAAACTATGACAGCTATTTAACTTTACTTGGCATGGTCAGTTGCCTAGATAGTAAAATTAAAAGGAATTAACTTGTCTGGTCTTATGATGGATAGTAGACGTCTACCCAATGTGGCATGCTATTCACAGGTTATCAAGCTGCTGACGAATTAATTTTAAAATGGTAGAGAGAACCAAATTAAAATAAATGCAAAGTTTTTCTCATCATAATTAACGATTTTTTAATTATGTGATTCTCAGGATTAAAATAGATTTCAGTCCATTTGCTTCAATACTCAAAGAAAACAAACTTACAGGACCAAATTTTATTGACTGAAAATGTAATTTAGATATAGCTTTAACTACAAATGGTATTCATTCAATACCAGAAAATGTGTCTGTTTCAGAAAAAGATTCTTCCTCGGGATCGAAAGGCATGAAGAAAAAAAAGGTTCAGAAATAAGGAGACACATTTTCCAGGGTAGTTAGTGGACCCCGAACTTGTGTGAAAAAGCCGAAAGACAGATGTTTTCACTACAACCAAACCCAGCACTGGAAAAAACTATGTCCCGTATTTCTCAAAAGGCAAAACAAACACTGTAATTTATGTTCACTGGTTGTGGAAACATGTTTAGCGGTGTTATCTACCAATACCTTGTGTGTAAATACGGAAGCCACTAATCATGTCTACAATTCATTGTAGGGGTTCTAAAAAACTCGACAACTTAGTGATGGGAAGATTTACCTGCATATGGGTAATAATACAAAGGTAACAGCAGTTGCAGTAGGAGATGTCACTCTCAGTTTTGGTATAGATCGGGTTTTAATATTGAGAGATTGTATTTATGTACCTGCCATTAGAAGGAACTTAGTTTCTGTTTCTAGATTGACTAAAGATGGATATTTTATTTATTTTAATAACTCTATAATTATTAAGGATAATAAACGGGTTATCTGTTCAGATACATTGGTAGATGATCTTTATATTATTACTCTAATCTCTTCTATACTATAACTGACTGAAACGAATAATACATCTATATTATCATATAAGAGAAAGTTTCCTTCTTTAATGAACCAAATATTTTTTTGGCACTTAGACTTATATTATATTAATCTAAAAAGGATAAACAGACTGGCAGCAGATAGACCTTTGAGTTCATTGGAAGTGGAGGTACTTCCAGTCTGTGAATCTTGCTTAGAGGGTAAGATGATCAAGAGGCCCTTTTTGGCCAAAGGCTATAGAGTTAAAGAACCGTTGGAGTTGGTTCATTCTGATGTGCGTGGTCCTATAACAATCCGGGCTAGAGGTGGCTTTGAGTACTTTGTCAGTTTCATTGATGACTACTCAAGGTATGGATACATTTACCTGATGCACTGTAAGTCTAAATGCTTTGAGAAATTCAAAGAATTCAAGGCGAAGGCAGAGAAGCGTCTAGGTAAAAGTATCAAATCACTACGATCCGACCGTGGTAAAAAATACCTATTTGGAGAGTTTAAGGAATACTTATCATCAAAGGGGATTACATCCCAGTTGACTGCACCTGACACTCCTCAAAAGAATGGTGTAGCTGAAAGAAGGAATATGGCTATTATGGAGATGGTAAGGTCAATGATGAGTTAATCAGGTTTACCACATTCGTTTTGGGGATTCACTTTTGAGACATCGGCTTATATTCTGAATATGGTACCTTCTAAGTTAGTACCTTCTACTTTCATAGAATTGTAGACCGGGCGTAAGCCTAGTCTGAAACACATTCAGATTTGGGGGTGTCCAGCACATGTGCTAAAAGAAAACGCAGGTAAGTTGGAACCGAGGACAGAAGTCTATTTCTTTGTGGGGTATCCCAAGAAAATGAAGGGTAGTCTATTTTATAATCCTAAGGATCATAAGGTCATTGTTTGTACTAATGTCCGATTCTTGGAAGAGAATTATATTATGGACCATAGGCCCAAAATCAAAATTATTCTAGAAGAACTAAAAGAAAATGCCAGTAGAACAGAAGAGGAACCACAAGTCACTGATATTCCATTAATTCATCGTAGTGGGAGGATTATCGGAATAGGTGCAAATCAAGAACATGGTGCTGATGCACATGGTTCTGATTATGCACAGCCTGTTACTGCTAGTACACAAGCCCCGGTAGTGCCTCGCCATAGTGGGAGGGTTGTTCATCAACCTGACCGGTATATGTTCTTAGGAGAGTCTTTTGACAGGATCCTGGCAGAACTGGATACCGAGCCCTATAACTACAATGAAGCACTACAAGACAAAGATGCAGATCTTTGGCAAAGGGTTATGAATTCAGAGATAGAATCTATGTATTCCAATCAGGTTTGGTAACTTGTATAACCACCCGAAGGGATAAAATCCATAGGACACAAGTGGATCCATAAGAGGAAGAGAGGAGTAGATGGGAATGTTGAAACCTTCAAAGTTAGGCTTGTTGCTAAAGGGTTCACTCAGAAAGAAGTGATCGACTATGAGGAAACCTTTTTGCCAGTAGCTATACTTAAGTCTATCCGAATTCTCTTATCCATTGCCGCACAATTCGATTACAAAATCTGGCAAATGGACGTCAAGACAGCTTTCCTTAACGGAAGTCTTGACGAATGTGTCTATATGAAACAACCAGATGGATTCGTTGCAAAGGGCCAGGAGCACATGTTGTGCAAGCTTAAGAGATCCATTTATGGACTTAAGCAGGCATCGAGGTCTTGAAACACTCAATTTTATCAAACTATAAAGTCTTATGCTTTTAATCAAAGTCTGGATGAGTCATGTGTGTACAAGAAGCGTAACGGAAGCGTGGTGATCTTCCTAGTACTTTATGTAGACGATATCTTGCTCATCGAAAACGATGTGGGGGCATTATCT
>JAOTRH010138787.1:0-13888 GCA_034768845.1 Heliamphora exappendiculata | reverse complement strand
GTTGCTACTCAAGAGGAGGCTCCCCCTTCTATTTTCACACATGGAAACTTGGGTCTCAAGATTATAGAGAGGGGGAACCTGGCCTCTGACCTGACAACATTAGACAATTTGACCACCCCTAAGCTAGGTCACAGCTATCATTAAGAAATTGCCAAGGTTTTCTCTCTTACCCTTCTTTCTTTCAATCGATTTCAACGTTCATTTTTGCATCACTGTGTTGAACTCTTTTGACCATTTCCACTTGACAGTCCATTGCCCTTGGCCACTACCTGACCCTACGCCTGACGAAGAAGGAGATCGCACTTCAGAGCGTTGAGAAGAAATTAGCTGCATCTCATCAAACAATTAAGGTCATGCGCACTGAAATAAATGGATTGAAGGCTGTTAACCTGAGGATGTCCACTGCGTAAGCTGGTCTGGAGCACTCAAAGGCCCTAGTGGCTGGACTGACAAAGGTAAATGGAGAAATGACCAACGAACTGAATAAGAAAGACATCAGGATTTTTGAGCTAACAGCTAGGATCTATGAGCTGGAGTCCCATCTTGCTGACCAGAAGGATGGATGCCAAGAACTGGAGGCATCTGCTTCCATTAGACAAGCCTCCATGATTGAAGCCTTTAAAAACTCTAAAGAGTTCTCCCGCCTGATCTTCGAGCACATGAATTCAATCAAAGTACGGATGTAGTTTGTGACGCAATGGGAGCACGAATTTGAGACATTCCATCAGTAGGCCAGTACCCTATACCCTGATCTAGATTTCACCCAGATCAAGGTAGATGACGATGATGCCTCCATTGTAGCTGAGTCTTCCCGCCCTGGGGAAGTTGATGACGAAGCTGCCTCTCTCCCCTACCCTCTGCACTTTGAATCTTTCTTTCAGATATCTTCTTTAGTATCAAACATTTCATTTGATCTCAGATGTGGTATATGTTGTTGTTTTACGTTACTTAAACATTTTGGGCTTGCTTTTCTCTTTTGGGGAACACGCGATTGTTTCACCCATTTTTCATATATGGATAGGGCATGGTTTTTCCAATTCTGGAATTAAACTTTATGATATCACTACTTTGGATGTTTGAGTAACTTGTCATGTTAATGTTGTGGATGCTTGACCATTTCCCTTAGTAAGCTTTCGTAGCTCATACTTTGACTTCATTGCCTATGGTTTTGTAGCTCCTGGTTAACCCATGCCCGTTTAGGTTTTCTACTAACCTCAGGCCCTTCGTTGTTGGGGGCTAACCTTTTGCTAGTCAACCCATGCTCGTTCAGGTTTTCTAATAAGCTCAGGCCCTTCGTTGTTGGGGGCTAATGTTCTTCTAGTCAGCTCTTCGTTGTTGGAGGCTAACCTTCTCCTGGTCAGCCCATGCCCGTTCAGGTTTTCTAATAACCTTAGGCCCTACATCATTGAGGACTAACCTTCTCCTAGTCATCCCATGCCCATTTAGGTTTTCTAATAACCTCAGGCACTCATGCTCGTTCAGGATTTCTAATAACCTCAGGCCCTTCATCGTTGGGGGCTGACCTTCTCTTGCTCAGTCCATGCCCATTTAGGTTTTCTAATAACCTCAAGCCCTTCGTTCTTGGGGGCTGACCTTTCGCTGGTTAGCCTATGCCCATTCAGGTTTTCTAATAACCTCAAGCCCTTTGTTGTTGGGGGCTGACCTTCTTCTAGTAAGCTCTTCGTCGTAGAGGATGACCCTCTCCTAGTCAGCCCATGAACTTTCAAGTTTTCTAATAACTGCAGGCCCTTCCTCGTTGGGGAATGACCTTCTCCTGGACAACTCATGCCCGTTCAAGTTTTCAAATAACTTCAGGCACCCATGCCCGTTCAAGTTTTCTAATAACCTCAGGCCCTTCATCGTTGAGGGCTGACCTTCTCCTAGTCAGCCCATACCCGTTTAGGTTTTTTAATAACCTCAGGCACCCATGCCCGTTCAGGTTTGCTATTAACCTCAGGCCCTTCATCGTTGGGGGCTAACCTTCTCCTGGTTAGCCCATACCTGTTTAGGCTTTCTAATAACCTCAGGCCCTTTTACGTTCGGGGCTGACTTTCTTCTGGTCAGCCTATGCCCATTCAGGTTTTCTAATAACCTCTGGCTCTTCGTTGTTGGGGGCTGACCTTCTTCTTGTCTGCCCATGCCCGCTCAGGTTTTCTAATAACCTCAGGCCCATCGTCGCTGGGGGCTGTCCTTCTCCTGGTCAGTCCATGCCCGTTTAGGTTTTCTAACAGCCTCAGGCCCTTCATTGTTGGGGGATGACCTTTTGCTAGTCTGCCCATACCCATTCAAATTTTTTAATAACCTCAGGACCTTTGTTATTAGGGCCTGACCTTCTTCTGGTCAGCTCTTCGTTGTTGAGGGCTGACCTTCTCCTAGTCAGCCCATGAACTTTCGGGTTTTCTAATAACCATAGGCTCTTTTTCATTGGGGGCTGACCTTCTCCACGTCAACCCATGCCTGTTTAGGTTTTCTGATAACCATAGGCACCCATGCCCATTCAAGTTTTCTAATAACCTCAAGCCCTTCATCGTTGAGGGTTGACCTTTTCCTGGTCTGCCCGAGCCCGTTCAGGTTTTCTAATAACCTCAGGCATCCATGCCCATTCAGGTTTTCCAATAACCTTAGGCCCTTCATTGTTGGGGGCTGACCTTCTCCTGATCAGCCCATGCCTATTCAAGTTTTCTAATAACCCCAGGCCCTTCGTCGCTGGGGGTTGATCTTCTATTAGTCAGTCTTTGCCCATTCAGGTTTTCTAATAATCTCAGGCCCTTCGTTGTTGGGGGCTGACCTTCTCATGGTCAGCCTATGCTTATTCAAGTTTTCTAATAACCCCAGGTCCTTCGTCGTTAGGGGATGACCTTCTTCTTGTCAGCCCATGCCCATTCAGGTTTTATAATAACCTCAGGCCCTTCGTCGCTGGGGGTTGACCTTCTTTTGGTCAGCTCATGCTCATTCATGTTTTCTACTAACCTCAGGCCCTTTATCGTTGGGGGCTAACCTTCTCCTGGTTTGCCCATGCCCTTTTAGGTTTTCTAATAACCTCAGGCCCTTCGTCTCTGGGGCTAACCTTCTCCTAGTCAACCCATGCCCGTTCAGGTTTTCTAATAACCTCAGGCCCTTCGTCGCTCGGGGTTGACCTTCTTTTGGTCAGCTCATGCCCATTCATGTTTTCTACTAACCTCAGGCCCTTTGTCGTTGGGGACTGACCTTCTCCTGGTCTGCCCATGCCCTTTCAGGTTTTCTAATAACCTCAGGCCCTTCGTCTCTGGGGCTGACCTTCTCCTAGTCAACCCATGCTCGTTCAAGTTTTCTAATAACCTCAGGCCCTTTGTCGTTATTAGAGCCACATGAGAATCGTTATGATAGGGAAGGAGATACAATAAAGAAACAGATTTTCATATTTCTTATTCAAAAAGTAAATGTTTTACTCTTGGTAGTCACGCTACAGTTTTATGCATAATAACGTTTGAGATTATCAGCGTTCCATGAATGCCTCAGTTATGTTCCTTTCATAGTCTGTAGGTGATAGGACCCTCTACCTTGATGAGCTCTGACGATATATGGCCCTTCCCAGTTGGGTCCCAGTTTTTCGTTTGTTGGGTTTTTAGTTGAGAGGATGACCTTCTTTAACACCAGGTCTCCTGCACTAAAACTCATTTTCTTCACCTTTGCATTGTAGTACCTTTTCATCCTTTCTTGATATAAAGTCGTTCTCATTGCTGAAGTCTCCCTAATCTTCTCCAACAAATCCAGGTTTATCTTCAAATTTTGATCATTCTGCTCTTGGTTGTACTGCTCCACCCGTGCACTGGTCAGATCAATTTCTACTAGAATCATGACTTCATGACCGTAGGTGAGGGTGTAAGGGTTTTCTCCTGTGGGTGTGCAGGCGGTTGTCCGATATGCCCACAATGCATTGGGCAGTTCTTCTAGCCAGTGGCCCTTCGCGGCCTCAAGCTCGATCTTCAGTATTTTTAGGAGTGATCTATTTGTTACCTCAACCTACCCATTTAATAGAGGATGAGCAGGGGAAGCATAGTGTACTTGGATGTGTAGCTCCTTATAGAATCTTCTAAAGTTGGCATTGTCAAACTATTTTCCATTATCTATGATGATGCACTTGGGAATTTTGAATCTGCATATCAAACACTTCCACACGAATTGGGTGACGTTTTTCTCTGTGATCTTGGCTAATGGCTCTGCGTCCACCCACTTAGTGAAGTAATATATGGCCACCACAATGAATTTCATCTGCTTGCATGCCATAGGCAATAGGACAACAATGTCCAGACCCCACTGCGCAAAGGGCCACGAGTTGGTGAGCACAGTGAGGTCCACTGGTGGCTAGTGAGCTATATTGGCGAAACATTGACACTTATCGCATTTTTTCACAAATTCCTTTGTATCTCTTCATATAGCCAACCAATAATATCCTTCCCTCACTATCTTAGATGCTAGAGACCTCGCCCCTGAGTAGTTTCCACATACCCCCTCGTGGATCTCTTGGACAACATACATCACCTCATGGTCTGATACACAATGTAAGTACGGTCTCGTGATGCTTCGTATATACAAAACTTATTTGAGGATGATGTATTTGACCGCTTGAAACTTGAGTTTTCTTGCTTTCTTACTATCGGGGGGAAGCTCTCCGTCTTCCAAGTATCTTAAGATGGGCTTGGCCCACTCCATATCTCTAATCTCCATTACCATTGCAAGGTCATCTTCGCTATTAAACTCGATACACGGCTGGTCAATGACATCTGTTGTCACGCCCTGGTCAGGAACAGTTAGGCCAGCCGAAGCCAACTGTGCTAGTAGATCAGCGATAACATTTTTCCCCCTCGGAATCTACTGGATCATGACTTTGAGGAATTATTTGCACGTGGCATCTACCAAGGCCTTGTATTATTTCAATTTATCCCCCTTCACTTCGTACGAGTCGTTAGTTTGCTGGACAACCTGTTGGGAGTCTGAGTTTAAATAGATCTTCTGAGCACCACACAATTTTGCTGCTCTTAACCCCTAGATCAGTGCCTCGTACTCCACCTCGTTATTGATAAGCTTGAAGTTCAACTGTAGCGCCTGTTTGAGCTGGTCACCTTGTAGGGAGATCATCACTATTCCGGCTCCTCCTCTGCCTTTCCTCACTGACTCATCGATGTTGAGTACCCACGCACCATGATCTTGGTCATCCTGCTTCGCTCCTTCCTTGCCAGGGTCACTTAAAGGACTACCCATCATCTCTCATAAGCCCGTCTAGTCAGGCTCCTCCTGCTTATCCACTACCCTTGGGGTAAATTCATCAACGAAATTAGCAAAGAACTGCCCCTTATACACTGTTCGTGGCCTATACTTTATATCAAATTAAACCAACTCAATTGACCACTGCATCAACCTCCCTAACATTTTTGGCTTTTGGAGCACTTTCCTTAGAGGGTGGTTAGTTAGGATCATAATGGTGTGAGCATGAAAGTACCGTCGCAATCTCCTATAAGATATCACCAAAGAAAAATCAAGCTTTTCCATTTGAGGGTATCTGCTCTCACCCCCTGGATAGCCTTGCTAACAAAATACACAGGTCTTTGGTAGCCTTGGTTGTCCCTCATCAAAGCTGAGCTCACTGCTAATTGGGACACGGCTAAGTACAAGCATAATTCTTCATCGGGTGCGGGATTAGAGAGAATTGGGGGAGTTGCCAAATATGACTTCAGTTCCTTGAATGCTTGATCGCATTCTTTGCTCCAACAGAAATCTTTCTTTAGCATCTTGAGGAACAGTAGGCACTTATCTATTGCCCTTAAGACGAATCTGTTCAGGGCGGCTACTCACCCAGCTAACCTTTGAACCTCCTTCACGTTGCTTGGAGGTTGCATATTGACAATTGCCTCCACTTTTCTGGGTTAGGTTCAATCCCTCGAAGACTGACCATAAAACTTAGGAACTTTCCTGACGCGATGCCGAAGGCGCACTTCGCGGGGTTCAACTTCATGTCATACCTCCATAGCACCAGGAAAACCTCTTATAAGTTTGCTACGTGCTGATCAGCTCGTTTTCTCTTTACTAGCATGTTATCAACATAAACTTCAACATTCCTATCCAGCTGCTTCTCGAGTATGGAGTTGACCAGTCTCTAATGCGTTGTCCCTACGTTCTTCAACCCAAAGGGCATAACCCGATAATAGTACAGCCCTTTTGCTGTGATAAACAAGGTTTTCTCCTAGTCAAGAACGTGCATCGTGATCTGATTATACCCTGAAAAGGCATCCACGAAGCTGAGTAGCTCATGTTCCATCATGGAGTCTACCAACAAGTCAATTCGAGGGAGGACGTAGTTATCCTTAGGATAGGATTTGTTAAGGACTGTGAAGTCAATGCACATTCTCCATTTCCCATTGGCCTTCTTTACCATGACGACGTTAGCCAACCATTCTGGATAGGTGACCTCCTTAATAGTTGTAACAATCCAGTTTGTAATGACCCGTGTAGCGATTTAGCCCAAATTCTAGTATTAGCGATAGTTAGCAGATGAGATCTTAGATCGCTAGAAGGATGAAAACCCTAACCCAACCCGAAATCATAATTCAATCCAAAAATCCTAAAAAGACCAAATACTCAGAGGCAAAGCCCTAATACTCAGAGAAGACTCCTAACATCCTAAATTAAGTAACTAATATAAAATATAAGGTTAAAAATAAAAAAAACTCTCATAATTAGGATAAAATGACCATTTTGCCCCTCGTACAGAAAAAAGTTATAAAAATCTAAATTTTGACACATGAACACCCTAAATCAGATATTTAGATACAATTAAGTAACAAAAGACAAAATAACAATAAAAATGACAAAAATACCCTTAAATGGCAGCCACCTAGGAATTTATGCATAAAACGTTACTTTTTGCCTTTTTAAGCTCAAAAATGAGAAATAATTATACAAATTAAGTATTATTATGATCCAAAATTTTATAAACAAATAATATAAATAATAATATAATAATATAGGTCAAAAAAAGTAAACAAATCATTATTTAAAGTTCTTTCACAATAAATAAGTCAAAAAATCAATTGTAATCAAAACAGCTTAATTTGCTTAAAAGCTTATACCTATTTAATCAATTGCTATAAAAATTATTAAAATTCATGAAAATACAAAATTAATCATAAATACACTAAAATAATAGGTTTTAGTAGGTTAAGACACCAAAATGATACACAAAATTAATATTTTAGGTATTTTCATGCACAAAATGGTATCAAAACATCATTTAAACCTTAAACTAATGCAAGACAAGATTTTGGTCTGCCCCAAACAGCCCTAGCAGACTTTTCCTCTGCAAAAGTTGAAAAAATCAATTCCCAAAAGAAGCCCACCTCCCATGCAACCAATGAAAATTTAAAATAAAGCTTACACCATAATAATTAACCTACCAATTTTTCTATAAAAACACACTTAAACCCACTCTCTTCTCCTTCATATTTTCGTGCAACATAGTGAGAGAGAGAGAGAGAGCATTTAGAAACTTTTTTGAGTGTTCTTGGAGAGAAAGAAAGCGGAAGAATGAAGAAGAAGGAGCAAGGAAGCTAGGAGATCCTTAGTGCATGCAAAGTAAAGTCCTTCCATCCTTCCACCATTAGATCTTCAAAACAAGTAAGTAAACCCCTAAACTATCTGTTAACCTCGTACAAAAATCTTCTTCAACTCATCTCTTAAATGCAAACAAGAATAAGAATCAAAATATCAAATAAAAGGGCGTTGTGGTGGAAAAACATGGGTTGTTTGTGTTTAGTATGACATTAGGTGTGGTTGGATGTGGCTATTCTTGAGTTTAACAACTTATATATGTTGTGGAACTATGATTCATATGTATAAAGTACATACATGCAAAGAAAAGAAACAAAATCTTAACATGTCATGAGCTAAGACACCAAAACCCTAAAGAACCTGATTTTTAGGTTGCTTTAACTTTCTACCCCGAACTTTGATTTATCACAACTAGTTGTAGAAAAATGATCTAAGTGTGCCTTTTATGTCCAAATCTAGATTTTGAATTTATCTTTCATAAAAAATTAGTTTGAAGTGATTTCATTGGGTAGAACTCGAGATACACCATTTTTACTAAAAAGTGTCAGATTATGACCACTCTATATTGCAGACATAAAAATTCTAGGTTAAAATGAGAACTGAGCTTAGGTTAAAACATGAAACTTGTAAATAACATGTTTATCTTACCTTCTACCAAAACAGAGCCTAACATATGGAGTTGTGATAGGTCAAAACCTTCCTCAAAACCACTATTGTAAATTTGTAACTAACAAAGCTCTCTGTCACACGTTTTTGCATGACCAAAAACCTATGTTTTTAGTGAACAAATCCAAAAGTGATTTTCCTAAAAAAATGTAGCTAACATGAAAACTATTTATTAACCAAGAATTAGCCCTAAATACTCTCGGATGGTCCCCCAAAAGGTTTATGCATTCTCTGTTGAAACTAGGTTCTGCTGAACCTTTATTAGCTGACTGAACCCATTTTATAAAATGGCCAAAATTATTAACTTGTTCCAAACAACTAGTCTTAGCACAAAACATGAATCTTGTAGGGGACACCTTAAACTAGAACATATCCAAAAACCTGACCCATAGCCATTGATTGGATGTTCCAAAGCCGAGACCAACTAAGGCCTAAGTTCTGTACTTTTCTCAGTAAAGTGCTGAGTTGTTTTCTTTTAATTGAAATAGATGACTCATTTACCCTAAGATTTGACTTTAGTGTTAATCATGAAAGTTGTAGAAAATATTTTTATGTAAATGGTGTCCAAAAATTAGAACTTAACTCCATGTCTAGGCAACCCAAAACACTGTTATGCTTTTTAAATTAACACTTGAATAATTATCTTAATTTTTGTTAAGTGTATAATGACATGTTATGATGTGGGACTTAAACTAGAGGTTTTAATTAAGTTATATTGGATGGCTAGTGTATAAGAGTGATTAATTGATGATTAAAATTCATATCGCTAAATAAAATTCATGTTTTATAAGTTGTGTCTCATGCGTCATATATATGGCATTTAGCCTAAGCAATGATCAATTTATACATGTGAACTGTAAATAGTAGTTGCATATGTCATACCACGTCATCATGGGGTTGGGTTTTATGGGGTTCACCGTTTTATCTTAAGAAAAGAATGAAAATTGAACCTTAAGATTGGTACTGTGATTGATGGAATTATAATATTTAAAAATTTAGATATTTGAAAATATTGTGATATTGGCTATATGCTTTGATTTGTTTTGAGAAGTTTTTGCCTCAAGTGCTAAATGCATATTATTGTGATATTTGTATTTTGGTGAAGGCGGTTCGGATGGCGTAATAATAGAAGTTAAACTTCGCGATCTCACATTTGACCTTAACCTGAGAGTCGAGAGCCTGAAGTATTGACATGTCCACACCCTTGCCGTCAGTGATGACCCGACTGGACACTTAGTCTGCTACATAGTCATCCCACGGCTTAAGGAATGCTCTTTGTCGGTTGGTAGATTTGGTCAGCGTGGTTGGGGTTATGGGGTTTAGGATGGTTCACTTCGGTTCGAGAGAACCTAAAATAACTTAAGTTTAAATTGGATTAGAAAATTAAATTGGTTGCATCGCATTCATTTGCATCACGCACTATATACTTGTTCTTATATATGTTTTTCCTTGCTATAATTGTAAAATTTGTCTTTCTCCTTGACTATAAATTGTACCGAGTGTTTTATGATATGCGTTGTAGAATATTTTGTTGTGAGTTTGATTAGAAGGTTTAAGAAGTTTGCTTCTGGGCTTTCGCTCGTGGCATTTATGCCACAGGTGAGAAAGAAGAACTTTTTGAGGAAATCGCACCCGAGAAAGAAGGAGATTTTGAAGAACCCGGTGAGTGGCAAGAGCCAGCTGATCCCGATAATACAAATTGAAAATTTGAAGTTCACCTTTTTTGTCCTTTTTGTTCAGTTTCCACAAGCTTGTTGTAATTTTTGTTAAATCTTTTAGAGAAACTGTAATCGCTATGTATTTTGCACAGCTCTAAACTCTTAATGACGTAGTACTTACCATATGTAATTATGAATTAATGGCTAAAATATCCTTCTTAATTATAGTTATGTATGTCCCGACGTGCCTGAATGATGGGCGTCACAGTTGGTATCAGAGCTTAGGTTTAGTAAACCTTCAAGCCTTGGGATATGGGAGACTACGTGTTCTGTAGCATAGAAACTCTGTAGAGTATCTATACTATTAATTTATCACTTATAATTTTAACAACTTAAAAAAAATTTACCCTAAGATTCTTACCCCAATCTTTCTTTTTTTAGGATGGTATCCAATGCTGAACCAGCTAGAGAACCGTGGCAAGCGCTCGACCCATAAGACTTTGACCCATAAGAAAACCCAGAAGAGATGCCAGTGGAGGAACAAGACCCTATTGACGTTGTTCCCTTAGCTTTGGTTTTCCCAAAAGATTGGTAGGCAAACCGAGAGGATGAGAATGATGAGATGGAAGCGGACGAAGAACCGAACGAGGCAAATTATGATGCCGATGACGACGTGGAGGACGAGGACAACGATGATGATGAAGAAGAAGGGGCGATTGCTTTCCTATACGATCATCTTGAGGCACCTCCGCCTGAGTCTAACGAGGACAAGACTATTGATACCGCTATTTACTACAGCCGCCCGAAATGCCAGGGTTACCACGTAGAAGACTGGGTATACGCCAGAATTTGCTCAGAACATATGTGCACATGGAGAAAACCAGAGGCCTTTCCTCGCTATATGGGACCCTTATGAGTGATTGAGAAATGTAACTAAAGGCCTAACCACCTGGACTTTCCTTTCGGATTCAAGGCACGACTTGGAGATATGTTAACCATAAAATGGATGTTGCCCTAGAGACCAAAAGACGAAAAGGGAATTATTGACCCACATGACTTGCCTATTGATTTTGACGACTCTAAGACATATTAGGAGATTTTGACAGCCATAACCAACTGGATGCAGATGGGACCAACCAACGCCTGGCACGTCGAAGTATAGTGGTGCTATTATAACATAGCTGAAGCGACTTGGGAGCGTAAAGCAATCGTTTGCCACTTTTACCCACATTTGTTTGTTTAGATTTTACCACGCTAGGCATCTCTTCAAGTTGGGGTAGACGCTATGGATAGGGGTTTTGGGTTATTTTTGCTGTATTTTGATCCTGGTGGTGTAGTTATATTTTTTCCTAAACAGTTTGTGTTCTGCTATGTCGCCGCCTTACTGTATGACTTTATGTACTATTTCTTTTTCTTCATATGAATGGATAGTGCTACTATATTTTGTTTCTACCATATTTCATGTATTCTTCTTTTATACATACTACTTCTACTGTCATTTTTAATATTAAAAAAACTAAGTTAAATGGGAAACTCACTCTTGGTTTTTTTTATCAAGATGAGCCGAGGCAGAGGACGCCCACGTTTAGAGCATGAACCTGAACCCGAGCCACCTAGGCAGGGCAGGAACGATGGCATCTATGACATTCTACATGACCTCATAGACACCTTATGCCAGCCAGCACCTGCGTGGGCCCCCGCATCAGTACCTCCTCCCCCAGCTATTCCTGGACATACAACCATGTTCTCAAAATTCTATAGACTTCGACCACTGACTTTCTCTGGGGAAGGTAAACCTTAAGGAGCAGAAGGATGGCTCTAACATATCAAAAAGGTGTTAGATACCATGGACGTATGCAGAGAAATTGATCGAGTGGCCCTAACCACATATCAGCTTGAATGAGAGGCAGATCACTGGTGAAACTCCATCAGAGATGCCAGGGAAGTTAACACCATGGTCCAGTTCGAAGAGCATTTTCTCTAGAAGTACTTTCTAAATGTCCTGAAGCAGGATATGATTCTGTAATTTTTGGAGCTAAAATAGAGCAAGATGACTGTCGCCGAATATGCCACAAGATTCGAGGAACTAGGACGTTATATCATTGCCATCACTCTCACCGAGCTATCCAGAGCCCGGCGCTTTGAGTGGGGTTTGGAACCAGCTATTCGAGGATGTCTAATCGGCATGCGCCTACCCACATATGTAGAGGTCGTGGATACCGCTCTACTCTTAGAGTAAGAGCTTTCTGATTCCCAAAAGGTTTTTTAGAACCGTGCAGGAACCTCACGAGGTGGACCAGTGCGTCAACAGCCCAACCGCAATCGCCCGAACACGGGACCTTATCAAAGAAACCAACTCACTGGTAGAGGTAACGAGCAACTATAAGGAGGAGGATACGCTTATTTTGGATGTGAATGAGAGGGACATAAGAGGGCAGAGTGCCCTCAGGAACAGAGGAGAAACAACCAAGGATTTTGGTAAAATTGAGTTCAGCATCAACCTTATCAATAATACCAGCAGCGACCTCAACAAAATATTGGCAACAGCCTCACCAGCAATACAAGTAACAACAACAGTAAGGAGGGTAACGCTTTCTCACTCAGTAACCCCGACAGGTAGGGCACCAACAGCCTTAGAGAGGGAGATCAGCAGCAGTTATCAATCGAGGTTCCCGAGGACCTCAGCAACAATGGTAGCAGGGTAGAAATGGGAACCGCAACAACAATAGAGGACAAGTCTTCGCGATTTAGGGACAAGAAGAGGAGGAAGACTACCAAGTGATCCAAGGTATGTTTGCACTCTTCAACACCTTGGTGAAGCTTTTATTCGATTTTGACACATCACATTCGTTCATATCTACTGCATACATGAGATCCCTACACCTAGAATCAGAACATTTGTCTCAAACTCTATGTGTGGCCACTCCGGTAGGGAGTCAGGTAAGGGTAGATCACATCTGTAGGTTGTGCACACTACTCTTAGCCGGCAGCAGCTTGTCTTGTGACCTATGGGTTATGGATTTAGTCGATTACGACGTCATCTTAGGCATGGATTGGTTATCTTCCCAACTAGACCTTCAATGATTGCTATTAGAAGAGATTGAGGCTTACACCGAAGAGACAGAATCTCAATACGAATTCAAGGTGAACGACGGGATCCCCAGATGATGACCACACGTCAAACTCGAAACCCCGATATCCCTGGCCTAGTAGCTTGCTTACTAGCTAGCACCGACCTTCAGCCCGAGGTAGAGCTTCCATGGGTAGTCTACGAGTACAAGGATGTCTTTCTTGAAGAACTCCCAAGTTTTCCACCACGATGAGATATCGATTTCTCTATTGAGCTTCAGCCTAGAACTGCACCCATCTCTATCGCCCCACACCACATGCCACCCGCGGAACTCAGAGAGTTGAAAGAACAGTTGGAGGAGTTACTCAGCAAGGGAGTCATTCACCTCAGCACCTCACCCTGGGGAGCACCAACACTTTTTGCTAAGAAGAAAGATGGAACCCTCCGATTGTCCATCGATTACAGGTAATTGAACCGAGTAATGATTTAGAACCGTTATTCTTTGTCATGTATCGATGACCTTTCAACTAGCTCAGAGGATCAACACACTTCTCGAAGATCGACCTTAGATCTAGATACCATCAGTTGAGAGTGAAGGAAGAAGATATATCCAAGACCACTTTTAGAACTCGATGTGGCCACTACGAGTTCGTAGTTATGCCTTTTAGCCTCACTAATGCCCTTGGAGTGTTCATGAACCTGATGAACAGACTCTTCCAGCCGTACCTCGACCAGTTTGTGGTAGTGTTTATTGACGACATCTTGGTTTACTCCATGTTAGAAAACAGGCAACCCAAGAGGGGGGGGGAGAATTGGGCTCTTTGCTAGTAATTGATATTTAAAAAAACTTTTCAGAAAAACTCTTAATATCTCACAGAAACTGGATATGCAATTAAAACTTAGTGCAAGA
>JAOTRH010138776.1:0-13888 GCA_034768845.1 Heliamphora exappendiculata | reverse complement strand
TGTAGGTATGGGAGATTAGGGACTCGGTATCTCGACAGGGTTTCGGCATCGGGGCTCGGGATCGCTCGGTATATCGGTAGAGTCTCTCTCACTCAAAATTCCTACTGAAAACGTACGCCGGGGTACGATATTTATAGAATTCTTCAACCAATGAGGTGTTGCCACGTTTTGGGACACATTAGGCCATTTGGAGTTGGCGGCCGCCACAATATGAGTTGGCAATCGCTATGTTGGCTAAGGTTTCCAAAAGGTTCTATTGATGGCCGCCACAATGAACATGACGGTCGCCACTTATGGCAATGACTTAGGCAGCAAGTTATCGATGGTTTGGTACAATTTCATTGGTTTTGAAGGTCTTTGATGATTTGGTTCAAATATCGAGCTTGGATCACCTCCCGAGCATCGTACTGAGGCATTATTCCACCTGTTTTCATCATCGAACTGGCCTAAGATTAGGCGGGGTCAAATTGGGGTGTCTACGGTATCACTAGAACCTAAATAGCTTTACTTTTGAAAGATAAGTTATGAAATTGGTTCAGTCTACCCGCATATTTATAAGACTACAACAGAGACCTAGGGAGTAATTATGAGTAAGACTTCTAGTAGAACACAGACACGTATCAGCAGTTTTTGTAATTAAGAAAACCTCATAGCGGTATCTGTAATTATGAAAAACTAGCAGCGATTTCTGTAATTTTCATAAAATACACTCTGACCGATAATCTCAAGACCTTTTGGCATTTAGCTCATGTTATTAAATGCTTACAATTTCTCCCCACATTAAGATTCTCGATATCTGCCAATTAAATTTAATTACTGATAATTTAATTTAATCGGCATTTTGATATTCTTTAAGCCCTTCTGCTTAATTTATTTGACCGTCGGATAATTAAATCTACCTGTAAGGTTTGGCCCAGTCAAAACTTATAAGCTTCCTTAAGGGGGTATCGTCAATCCCGATCTTTCGAGACATGAATTCTGTTAATAATTAATATTCGCCATATAAATAATACCACTATCTAACTCATCAGGAATATAGGCCCATATAAGATGGCTCCCTCTAATGAATCAAAACAACGAATATTAAATATATGAAAATCAATAATTATTTTAGGATTAAGAGGATAAGCACTATTCATAATAACCTTAGGGTGTAAATTAATTTATATAGTCAGTATAAAATTAATTATCTCAAATGTTTCATTCAATAAACACAAAGTGTACTAGCACAAACAGTCATAACAATAGACGATACTATTATCTGTTTTCCGTAACCAAGATAGGCCTGCTAAAACTCTGTGCCACAGTCGTACCGATAGTTTGTCTATTTCTATCTAAACTGTGAACATAAAATTTATATTCTACAAGAACCTAAAATATGATCTTCTGTGTATAAGCCGTACTCTACAAACCAAATTAAAAACTATACAGAATATTAGACATCTATGTATAATAAAGAAATGATATGCATACATTGCTCATAAAGATTCTCATCAAATAAAAAATTAATTTTATTAAAATAAAATTAAATACTAAAACATGATTTTTAGTATACCAATCCTAATACCATCACGACTTCAATTTTGAAAGAATCCACTGTTACTCCATCCTTCAAAACTTCATGTCCCAAAAACTTTACCTTGGGTAACCAAAACTCACATTTATTGTACTTGGCATATAGTCGATGTTCTCGCGACAACTGTAGGGTAGCTTGAACATGCTCCCCGTGTGCCTTCAATGAAAAATAAATCAAAATATCATCTACAAACACTATCACGAATCAGTTAAGGTAAGGGTGAAAGATATGATTTGTAAGGTCTATGAACGCCGTTGGCACGTTAATCAATCCAAAAGGCATGACTAAAACTTAAAATGCCCATAACGGGTACAAAAAGCCATCTTTGGAATGTCCTCCTCCTTGACTCGCAACTGATGATAACCCGATCTCAAGTCATTCTTTGAAAAACAACACGAACCCCTCAATTGGTCAAATAAGTCATCGATACGGGGCATAGGGTATTTATTTTTAATGGTCACGTGGTTCAACTTATGATAGTCGATACAAAGGCATAACGATCCATCTTTCTTCTTCATAAACAACGCCGGAGCTCCCCAAGGAGACATGCTAGGGCGACTTAAACCCTTCCCCAACAACTTAAATTTATGATAGTCGATACAAAGGCATAATGATCCATCTTTCTTCTTCATAAACAACGCCGGAGCTCCCCAAGGAGACATGCTAGGGCGAATTAAACCCTACCCCAACAACTTTTGAACCTACACCCTCAACTCTAGCAACTCGGCCGGTGCAAAACGACACAAAGGCATAGAAATGGGGGAGGTCCCTAGAATTAGGTCTATGGAAAATTTAACTTCTTGCCGTGGCAAAAGCTCAAATAGGTCATCCGAGAATACGTTTGAAAACTCACAGACAACAGGAGGAAGCTCTCCTCATGTAGATTCAATCTCACTAGTTGATAAGGTGGAGAAAAGGAAGTTAAGGCTGTCACGGCTTCGTGAACTAAGAAGTCTGGGCACTAAACTGTCATCCCAGTCACCAAAAGAATAAAAAGAATTTCCCTCTAGTGTGTAAACAAACACTCATCACCGATCACAATCGATAAAGACACGAAAGGTGGTCATCCAATCCATGCCTAAGATGATATCAAATGAGGTCATGTCCAGCACGATGAAATCAAACACCAAGAGGTAGCCTACAATCTCCATTTCATAGGCTCTGCAGACACATCTCACTACGGTAGTCCCGCTAATCGGCATCTCTACACTTAAGGTGCTACCCTAACGTCTACCTCTAGTCCCAATGCAGATGCAAATGCGGATGGGATGAATGAATTCGATGCTTTGGTGTCAACGAGACCACTAGCCTATGAACGGTATGCTAAGAAGGTACCTCGAATAATCGATGGAATGGCCGCGACGTCTTGGACGACAGGTGCTACTAATGTACTGGGCTCTACAATGGCATATATTCGCCCTTAATTTCCTAAATTTTGCCCACTGCTTCCCTTAACTCCCAGCTGCCTCATTAACTGAGCTAAGGTTGCTCCTCCTATTATCCTTGCCAACTGAACTCCCAAATGCTACTGCAATTGGCCATGGCCCTGTCGCCCTTGCGATGCCTATCCCTAATGTGCTCAAGAAGCACCCTAAACACTCCCTTCCTGAGGGTAATCTCGACGTATGTGACCCATATGGCCACACTAAAAATATGAAAATGGTGGCCTTGGTAAACTTCCACCACTCTCTAGCATCTTTTCAAAGTTGAAACACCACCAACCTCACCTGTAGCTCATCCTCCTGGATCTTTAGAGTGTCAAAGATCGTCGCGGTTAATTCCAATCACTTAGTAGCAACTTTGGGGTTCAGCTCCCACGAGAAGGTTGGAGAATCCTATAAGGGTTGTTTACTAAAAACTATGGATGCATTTGGTTTTAGTATTTAATTTTATTTTAATAAAATTAATTTTTTATTTTATGAGAATCTTAATGAGTAATTATGTAATATTATTTTTTTAATGTTATGCATGAATGTTCTTTATTTTGTACAATATTTAATATGGTGTGTAAAGTACGGCTTGCACACAGAAGACCAGATTATAGGTTCTTGCAGAATATAAGTATTTGTCCACAGTTTAGATGGATATGGACATATCATTGGTACGACTGTAACACAGAATTTTAGTATATACCTTTCTTGGTTACGAAAAATAGATAATAACGTCGTCTATTGTTCCGACTCTCTGTGCTAGTGCACTTTGTGTGTATTGAATGGGACACATTGGGTAATTAATTTTATACTAACTATATAAATTAATTCAAACCCTAAGATTATTATGAGAGTGTTTATGTTCTTAATCCTGAAATAATTATTATTTGTGTATATTTAATATTCGTTGTTTTGATTCATTAGAGGGTGTGAACATATATAGATGTATATTCCCAGTGAGTTAGATAGCGGTATTAATTATATGGTGAATATTAATTATTAACGAAATGCACGTCTCAATTGTTCGGGATTAACGATATCCCCTTAAGGAAGCTTATAAGTTTTGATTGGGCTAAACCCTGTAGGTGGATTTGATTATTCGGCGATTAAATAAGTTAAGCGGAAGGGCTTAAGGAATTTTTAAGATGCCGATTAATTAAATAGTCAGTAATTAAATTTAATTAGTGGGTATCGAGAATCTTAACGTGGGGAGATGAGTTAAGCATTTAATAAAATGAGCTCAATATAAATTGGTCTTGAGATTATGGCTAAGAGTGCAGTTACAATTCTTTAGTGGTGTGAACTGTAATTTAGTATTTTATAAAAATTACAAAAATCGCTACAAAATGTACATAATTACAGATACTGCTGAGAGGTTTGCATAATTACAAAATTCGCTGGATAGGTATCTAGGTTACACTAGAAGTTTATGTCATAATTACTCCATAGGTCTCTGCTGCAGCGCTATAAATATGCGAGTAGGATGAATCAAATTTATAAGTTGTTTTTCAAGACTAAGGTTGTCCACGTTTTGTCGATTTCAGTTCTCGAAGGATTGTAACCCATACTAAGTTTGGGAATCGCATCGAGAATATAGTAAAAGGTCTGACCGGAGCTTCAACTCGGGAATCAAAATTCATAGTTAGAGAATCGACCAAAAGATATTCATCTAAACTAACTGTGGTGGCACGGGTTTTACTTTTGATCATTCGACATCAAAATGGTTTTTTATCTGGAGCTTGTTTTAGTGATTGCCTGTCCAGTTTTATTTTTAAAAATATTATTTACAAAATCAATAATCTTGACAGTTTGCCTCCAACAATTAGTATCAGAGCCGTTTTAATTTTTGTTTATAGTTTATCAAGAGGCTGGGTAAATCTGGAACTGTACTAACTTTGTTTTATAGATATTCTAATTCCGATTTTATGATCATCATAATATTCTTGTTTGATTGGATGGTTTAGATGATAATTTAATTAATTTTTTAATCATGAGTCTTGATCATGATAGTTTAAATTTTTTTAGTTCGATTGTGAGTCTTCCGAATATAGATTTTCAATGTAAAAGCTTTTATTTATTTTTTATATATTATTTAGAATATTTAAGGATAGTTTTGAAAATCAAAGAACACGAAGAACAGGCGGCGGTACTGGCGATGGTTTTGGGATAAATTGGCCACGGATTTTTACGTTTAAAAACAATATTAAAACAGGTTCCAAAAACACTAAAAAAAATCGGCACAAAAGCACCCCACTGGCAGCACCACCAACGGCCGTTAGGGGTCGTTTTTTGATGGTTTTTTGCGTTGTTTTTTAGATTGGTTTTGAGCAAGTTTTTAGGCATAAAATGGCAGTAAAGTACTACTGAAAAATAGTCCAAAAAGTTGTAAAAAAAATAGTAGCTAAAAATAGGCATAACAAAACCAAACAACCGGTGGCCATGGGTGGCGGCGCAAGGGCTGTTTTGGGACTATTTTTCGAGGCTTTTTGGGACTGTTTTCGAGGCATTTTTTGAAGCAACATCTTGCTGGATATCAGTGTTATTTTTTAGGAAAAGTAAGAACCAAAAACACCATAGGAAATGCCCAAACGGGTGGAGGCAAGGCAACGATGGCGCAAGGCAGCGACAGCAGCCTCTTCGAGGCTTTTCGGGGGTTGTTTTTTGAGTTGTTTCGTTCTAATTTTTTTACAGAAAAATAGTATTTTTCAACAGATACTTTTTTAGAAAAAGTGGCTTCAGAAATGGAGCTTGGGAGAGGCGGAAAAAGTCGCCTGAAGTGGTGGCAGCGGTGGCACCGGCGGCACTAGGATGGTCGGCAGCGGTGCTGGTGGTTTCGGGGCTGTTTTGGGTCATCTTTTATGATATGTATTGATCGAGATGATATATATTTGTATATCACTACAAATTAGAGAATCCTGGTACAATCAGGATACCAATAAGAAGCTGTTTTAAATGATTGAAACTCTTATAATTTATCTATGAATAGGAGACCGATATTCATCAGAGTTTCTAGTTGATCATAAAATCGGGATATATACATATTTTACATTTATATTCTTTTAAACTGCGTGGATGATGTATATCTATTTTATATATTCTTGTTAATTTAATTAATTTTTTTTAATTAAAAGTTTTTTTATTAACTGGAAAACATTAAATATTTTAGTTTTTACAAAAAAATACGTTTAAGATGATTTTTTTATTAAATCAGATATCTTGAAAAAATATAAAAATTACTTCTAGATTCTGAGTTCATTACAGGAAAATATATTAAATCTAAATAAATTATTATTTTCAAAAAATGTGTAACATAAAATAAAATAATTGAATGCCTTTAATCACTATCTTAGCTGAAAAGCTAAAGAAAAAACTGGGCAATCATGAAATTTTATTTGTTATCCATTAAAACACGAAAAGATAGTTTAGCAAACTAAAATCTTTGAAATTGTGTACACAAAAAGATATTTTAGATTCTTTCAGATCGTGTGATTTTCAAAATTAATAAATTTATTTTAATTAAATAATTTTTTATAACTCTCAAAAATATTTTAAAAATTAGTGGGAGAAGGAATTTGTTCACTGATAAATTCTGCAGTCTCTATTACCAGTTTGTAGGCGATGTAATTAATTATGTGTGTTGGCAGTAAGGCCTTCCTCCCCATCGGGTAGATTAATTGCGGTATTACCAGTACGTATTTTCTTCAGAGATAATTCTGGATAATTGTTAGTGTGGATCACTTCTCCATCTGAATGGTTCATTGCGAAGCGATTGAATTGTGATTAGGTGGTGGTTAACACTTAGCTGTATATAATAGCTTCCTTTCCATCTGAGTCACTACTATTATCTATTGAACCGAAGCTATGTCAGCTATTAATTTTACTTGGTAGGGTCAGTTGTCTAGATAGTAAAATTAATAAGAATTGGCCTGTCTCGACAAACGATGGATAGTAGACGTTCTCCCAGCAAGTCATACTATTCACGTGGTACTAGGTTGTTGGTGATTTTTTTTAAAATGGTAGAGGGAACCAAATTAAAATAAATTTAAAATTTTGCTCGTCATAATTAACAGTTATTTTTAATTATGTGATTTTCAGGAATAAAAGGGCTTTCAATCATCTCGCGTCTATGCTCAAAGAATACAAACTAACGGGACAAAATTATGTAGACTGAAAAAGGAATTTGGATATTATCTTAACTATTGAGGACTATAAGTCTGTATTAACTGAGATTTATCCACCAGTACCTGATGGGGTTCGTCCGAACAGAAAACCTAGGCCCATTAGAAGTGGCAGAAAGCTAATTAGATGGCCCGCTATTACATTTTAGCTTTCATGTCAAATGTTTTGCAGCATCAGTATCAATCTATGCCCAGTGCCTATGACATGATTATGAACCTCAAAGAAATATTTTGGGATCACAATCGTGCTGCTAGGTAGGTGGCCATGAAGTCTCTACTAAATACAAACATGGCTGAAGGCACCCCAGTTAGGGATCATGTTCTAAAGATGATCAGTCTTCTGAATGAACTGGAGATCCTAGGAGCTAAAATTAACTGGAGAACCCAGGTCGATATATTTACCTGATGCGTCGTAAGTTTGAATGCTTAGAGAAATTCAAAGAATTTAAGGCAGAGACGAAGAAGTGTCTGGGTAAAAGTATCAAACCACTACGATCCGACCGTGGTGGAGAATACCTTTTTAGGGAGTTTAGGGATTACCTGTCATTAAAAATGATTATATCTCAGTTAACTGCACCAGGTACTCCGCAGCAGAATAGTGTAGCAGAGAGAAGGAATATGACTCTTATGAAGATGGTAAGGTCCAAGATGAGTTATTTATGATTACTCGATTCGTTTTAGGGACTCGCATTAGAGACAGCGGCTTACATTCTGAACTTGGTACATTCAAAGTTAGTACCCTCTACTTCCACAGAATTATGGATCGGGCGTAAGCCTAATCTGAGACATATTTGAATTTGGGGGTGTCCAGCACATGTGCTAAAAGAAAACATAGGTAAGTTAGAACTGATGACATAAGTTTATTTCTTTGTCGGCTATCCCAAGGGCTTGAAGGGTGGTTTATTTTATAATCCTAACGATTAGAAGGTCATTGTTAGCACAAATGTCCAATTCTTGGAAGAGAATTATATTATGGACCACAGGTCCAATAATAAAATTGTTGTAAAAAAATGAGAAAAATACCAGTAGGACGAAAAAGGAACCAAAAGTCACTGATATCTCATTGCCTCGTCATAGTGGGAGGATTATCGGGATAGGTGTAAATCATGAACAACGTGTTACTACTAGTACATAGACACAGGTAGTGCCACATTAGAGTGGAAGAATTGTTCATCAACCTGATCAGTATATGTTATTGGAAGAGTCTTTTGACAAAATTCTAGAAGAACTAGATACCAAATCCTGTAACTACAATAAAGTACTTCAGGACAAAAATATAGATCTTTAGCAAAAGGCTATGAATTCAAAGATGGAGTCTACATATTTTAATCAGATCTGAAAACTTGTAGAGCCACCCGAAGGGATAAAATCCATTGGATGCAAGTGTATCTACAGGAGAAAGAGAGGAGCAAAAGGGAAGGTTGAAACCTTCAAAGCTAGGTTTGTTGCAAATGGGTTCACTTAGAAAGAAGGGATCGATTATGAGAAAACCTTTTCATCAATAGTTATGCTCAAGTCTATCCATATTTTATTATCCATTGCTACTCATTTTGATTACGAAATTTGGCAAATGATTGTCAAGATAGCTTTTCTTAACGGACGTCTTGACCAGTGTATCTATATAGAACAACTAGACAGATTCATTGCGAAGGGCTAGGAGCATATGCTGTGCAAGCTTAATGATCTATTTATAGACTTAAGCAGGTATCGAGGTCTTGGAATATTTAGTTTGATCAAGCTAAAAAGTCTTATGGTTTTGATCAAAGTCCAGATGAGTCCTATGTGTATAAGAAGCGTGATAGAAGCGTGGTGGTCTTCCTAGTACTTTATGCAGATGATATCTTGCTTATCGAAAACGATATGGGGGTGTTGTCTTCAGTAAAAGTATGGTTATTTGAGCAGTTCGATATGAAGGACTTGGGAGAAGCCAGCCATATCTTTGGGATCCAGCTTTTGCGAGATTAGAAACAAAGGATGTTGGGCTTATCACAAGCAAACTATATCGATGATATCCTAACTCGTTTTCACATGCAGGATTCTAAGAAAGGGTTTTTCCCTTTCAGGCATGGAATTACTTTATCCGAGGATCAGCGTCTTAAGTGTTGAAAATGTATACTGAAAAGTCATATTTTTTATGTATTTTATTCTAGATCCCTGGCATATTAATGAGAAACATTTGAGATAGTTTTGCATTTATGATTTCATATTTATATTTATGGTGTATGAATGTATAGTTCGTATATTCTATCTAGTATTTGACTCGATGCGTGCTGCACGGGAGATCAGGTCATAGGTTCTGACAGATTATACAGGTAGGCTCACAATCGCAATGGACCCGGACATTCCATTAGTACGATTATAGTACATCGTTATAGTAGCTGGTCTTGGCTAGGTCGAACGGATCGAATTTAGGTTTTGGAAATTTGATGTTCGACCTCGATGTGTTAGTACACTTGGAGTGTATTGAGCGGGATTAACGGGATGATCAATTCTATACTGGCTATATGAATTGATCCACATTTCGTATTATCATGTATTGCACGAACTCTTAATCCTGAAGTGATTGATTAATTGTGTTCAGATGATGTACAATACTTTGAGTCATCAATGATTGAGATTTTCTCCATGAGATCAATAATACCGATGAGTTGGGTACTAGCATTATTTGCCCGATGATTGATAATCAGCTGACAAAAACCACGTCTGATTTAGATTGAGGAGTTCCCCCTTGTGTGCTTTGCTTATAGGTTTGACTATGCTAAACATGTACAGTGGATCTTCGGATCCGGCATATCAAAAGGTTAAGTAGTGCGGTTGCGAGAAAAAGAGTATAATTAAATCGGGTTATCAATAAACTAATTTATTGATCGAGAATCCATATCTTAAACGTGGGGAGAATTTAGTGCATTTGATAATTGAAAACTCGTGACATAATTTGAGTTAGGGTCGGGAGTTCAGTCAGGACCTTTAGTGGAATAAGTTCTGATTCGTGCAAGAAAGGATCTAACTCAGGGACAAAGTTAGGAATATCTAGTTTTCTCGTACGGTTAGCCTGAGTCCTATACTTTCCTCGTGATCTCTCACGTAGCCCACTATACGCACGGATATTTTTCTTATTGGTTTCGATTAATATTTAATTTAATTAGAATGCCGGTTTTACTGTCGAGGACATTCATGGATTAAATTAAATAATGAGGGGCGATTTTGATTTTTGGCACACCTAGGGATTACTCCCTAGGTGACCGGCCTTCGTAAGGGGGTGGGGATTTAGTTTTATGGAAGATATATATCTCTTACTTAATTTTAGGAAAGAGAATATTTATATTTAACATTATCTTTGATATATGGAGAAATATATCAAAAGGAGGCTATATATATATAAAATCCACAAAAAAACCATAATCCCCTCACCATAGTCACCGCCCCCTCTCTCTTTTTGGTAATTAATTTTGCGTTCTTGGAGAGAAATGTGTGAGAAGAAACCAATAGAGGGAGGACTCTTCGAACGGTATCGGTGCCCACACACTGTGATCGTCGTACTGCGCTCGGGACATACTTGGGAAGGTTGCGAGGTCGTCTTCAACGTATTCAGGACTTCTTGAAACTTTTCAACAAGTTTCATAAATGTATTATACTATTAAGATTAATATAGTTCTTAGTTTTCATGAAAAACGCATACGTCGTGTTTTACGGTCACGGCATCGGTTCAAAATTTTTTCCGCTCCAACACTAAGGCACCTGGTGAGAAAGAAAAGATAAAGGCGGTCCCTTATGCTTCGATAGTAAGAAGCCTAATGTATGCTATGCTTTACACTAGACCCAATATCTGCTTTGCCATTGGCATGGTTAGCAAATATTAGTCTAACCCAAGGTAGGAGCATTGAACTGTGGAAAAGAATATAATCAAGTACCTAAAAAGGACTAAGGATTATATATTAGTTTACCAGGCAGACAGTCTAGTACTTTTAGGGTACACAGACTCAGATTTTCAGTCAGACAAATATTCTCATAAGTCTACCCTAGGATATGTGTTTATCTTAAGAAGTAGAGCTATTAGTTGGAGGAGTATCTAGCAGTCCTACATTGCTGATTCCACCATGGAGCCCAAGTACGTGGCAGCTTCGAAAGCAACCAAATAGGCCGATTGGCTCATGAACTTGCTGTTGGATCTAGATGTGGTCCCTTCAGTTCAGTCGGCTATTACACTTTATTGTGATAATAATGGAGCGGTTGCAAACTCAAAGGAACCAACAGTCCACAAGAAAAGAAAGCACATTAATCGTAAGTATCACTTAATACGAGAAATTGTACAGAGATGTGATATTACTGTGATCAAGATTATATTAGGAAATAACCTTGTAGATCCTTTTACAAAGAGCTTACCGGCTAAGACTTTTTAATAGTCATGTAGAGGGTATGAGAGTCAGATGTATGGCAGCACGGTTCTGAGTATAAGTGAGAGATTGTTAGAATTGTATACTGAAAATCATGGATATATTTGGTTTTAATATTTAATTTTATTTTAATAAAATTAATTTTTCATTTTATGAGAATCTTAATGTGCAATGCATCTAATATCATTTCTTTAATGTTATACACGGATGTCCTTTATGCTGTACAGTATTTAATTTGGTGTGTAGAATACGACTTGCACACAGAAGACCAAATTATAGGGTTTTACAGAGTATAAGTATTTGTTCATAGTTTAGATGGATATGGACATACCATCGGTACGACTGTAGCACAAAATTTTAGTAGGCCTGTTTTAATTATGGAAAATAGATAATAACGTTGTCTATTATTCCGACTTGATGTGCTAGTACACTTTGTGTGTATTGAATGTGACACATTGGGATAATTAATTTTATACTGACTAGATAAATCAATTCATACTCTAAGATTATTATGAGAGTACTTATGCTTTTAATCATGATATAATTATTACTTGAGTATATTTAATATTCATTGTTTTAATTCATTAGAGAGTGCAATCTTATATAGGTCTATATTCCCAGTAAGTTGAATAGCGATATTAATTATATGGTGAATATTTATTATTGACGAAATTCACGTGTGGATAGTTCGGGATTGATGATACTCCCTTAAGAGCTTATAAGTTTTGACCATGCCAAACACTGTAAGTGGATTTGATTATCCAGCGGTCAAATAAGTTAAGCGGAAAGGCCTAAGAAATTTTTAAGATGCTGATTAAATTAAATTGTCAATAATTAAATTTAATTGGCAGGTATCGAGAATCTTAACGTGGGGAGATGATTTAAGCATTTAATAACAGAAGCTCAATGCAAATTGGTCTTGAGATTATGGCTACGAGTGCAGTTAAATTCTTTAGTGGTGTGAATTGTAATTTATTATTTTATAAAAATTACAGAAATCGCTGCAAGGTTTTCATAATTATAGGTACCACTAAGAGGTTTGCATAATTGTAAAAACCGTTGGATAGGTATTTGGATTACACTAGAAGTTTATGTCATAATTACTCTACATGTCCTTGTTATAACCCTATAAATATGTAAGTAGGCTGAACCAAATTCATAAGTTGTCATTCAAGACTAAGGTTGTCTAGGTTCTGCCAGTTTTAGTTCTCGAAGGATCGTAGTCCATACTATATTCGGGAATCGCATCGGGAATACAATAGAAGGTCTGACCGGAGTTTCAACTCGAGAATCCAAATTAGTAGTTGGAGAATCGACCAAAATGTAGTCATCTGAATTAATAGTGGTGGCACGAGTTTTATTTTTGATCGTTCAACATCAAAAAAAATTTTATCTGGAGCCTTCTTTGGCGATTGCCCGTCCTGCTTTATTTTTTGAAAAATTATTTACAAAATCAATGATCTTGGCAATTTACCTCTAACTAATCCAGCCGCTGGAATTCTCTCATTGTCATAGTGGCCCTTGGCTCAAGAGCCCTTGATCCAATCTTAGTCGCATCGACCAACGCCCGCATGGTTCTGATCATTTCCTAAACAATGTTGACGCCGCCTGCTTGTTCCCATGGGGCATGCAATTCCCCTTCTTCCAGAACTTAGGCATATGCGTGACCTCGGCCGCGACCTCGGCCTTTATCACGTCTCGGCAACATCGCTCTAAGAATAAGAAAGAACAAAGGAAGATATCAAAACAAGGCTTATAGCAACTCACCCCTCACGGATAACACTGTCCCTCTACAAGATTCCACATAACACGTATCATAGTATCAACGCACCTTATTCAACACACAACGAGGAGAACTAATCGGAATGACACGTCAATCCAGTTAACTCGTTTGGATTTTTGGTTAGAACGGATGTCGGCCAAACGCCTTTCTAACTCAAACTCCAAACTTGTCAACCAGTCGCCCAAGGGTAAGACACCTCATCCTAAGAGTCTAACCTCTATACCCGAATACCACATAGCGTTCAATTGTCATGTAAGGTCAAAGATATTCCATGCTAACATACAAATACATGAATGTCACACACCAATGCAAGCCCTTACGCAGTGGATCAATCACTCCCACAGTTCTTAGGTAATCGAACCTAAAGCTCTGATACCAATATGTAATGCCTCGATTTCGTAATAATAAAAACCCGAATAATTTAATGAAAGAAAGAAATCGTTTTAAGAAAATACTCAATAAAGGAAGCCAGACTTCCAATTTCCTCGTCAAACATGAAGATACAGAAGCCAATTTTCTTTGTAAAT
>JAOTRH010138765.1:0-13889 GCA_034768845.1 Heliamphora exappendiculata | reverse complement strand
CTCCTCGATGCACTTGGAATCCGTCTGCGGGATCGGCCGCCGGGGTGCCACCCCTGCGGCGTGAACCAGGACATCGAGCCCGTCAAACTCGTGCGCACAAACACGCACGATGCGCTCGCAGTCGGCGGCCTTTGCGACATCCGCGCTGACCGCGACGACCCTCCCGGCTCCCCCTGTCCCCGCGGCAATACCCAAACCCGCGCGGGCAACCTCCAGCCGCGCCTGATCCCGTCCGCAAATGAGCACATCCGTGCCCGAGGCGAGCAGCGCGCGGGCGATCGCCATCCCAATCCCTGAACTCCCCCCCGTCACCAGCGCCGCCCGTCGGATCCGCTCTGTCATGAACCAACTGTTGGCACCCCCACGGCTTCTTACCCGAAGCGGAAGTCCATTTGCCCGGAGCAGGCCCTTTCCACTACACTTTGATATGAGGGTCCCCACCGCCGCCGCCGCGCTCTTGCTCTGTGCCTCGTTCACCCTGCCGCCGTCAGCGCGAGCGGCCGGTGTACATCAGCCCGACACCGGGCCGGATTCTTCCACCAACGGCCAGGCCGCGGCTTCGACCCCACCAGCAGCCCCAGCCGATGCCAGCAACCCAGCGACCTCTGCGTCACCGCCCGCGGCGGCTCAAAAACCCGGAACACTCCCCGCGATTCGCTTTCCTGACCTGACCAAATGCACCCCAGCCCGCATCGCCAAGGTGCAGGGTGTGCTGCTCACGCTAGCGCCGAATAGCAGTGCTTCCGCAGTCCTGCCAGCCCCCGGCAGCGGCGCGACCCAGAGTCAAGGCGAGGTCGTCTGCCTCATCGGCGTCGAGGCCCCCAAGCCCCTCGACCCCAACACGCCCCAGGCCGAGCGCTTCCTGCACAACCTCGTCGCCGGCGAGCAGGTTTGGATCCAGGACCATGAGGGTGGCCGACGCAACGACGACCTCAAGCACCGCCTGGTATACATCTTTCGCGCTCCCGATGGCCTCCTGATCAACGCGGAAGTGGTCCGCCAGGGGTACGCCCGGGAGCAGGCCGACAGCCCGTATCAGTTTCAAGAGGCCATGCGCGCGTATGAGGGCCAGGCCAAGCACGCCCGCAAGGGGCTCTGGACCGAGCCGCCGGCGAAACCCGCGGACACGAAATCGGCGGACCCCAAGGCCACCCCCGGCAAGCCGGTCGCGCCAGTCGGCGTCAAGCCAGCCATCGACGCCCCGGGAACCGACCCAAACAACCCGAACCCGCCCTCACCTGACAAAGACACCCTGCCGGGCGTGCCCGCCGGGCCCACGCCGATCGTCGCACCGGGTGACAACCCCGCCGCGCCGCCGGCTCCCACGACACCCGCGCCCCGCACCGGCGTTGTGTATGCGAGCAAGTCCGGCACCAAGTACCACAAGCAGGATTGCCGGTTCCTCGGGAAAACCCGGGAGCCGATCTCCCTCGAAGAGGCCAAAAAGCGAAACCTTGGCCCCTGCGGTGACTGCAAGCCGGACAAGCCGTGAATATGCGTTAACAACCGCATATCTACGCCCCATCCGCGGCCAATCCGCTACCATCCCGGTCTTCAAAAATCGGTGCCCGGCCGCCATCAAACGGTCCGCGCGCCCAACGACTCTGTCCCGTCCTGTCCCGCGTCGTCGCACCATCCCAAGGGTGCGGGCGAGGGCCAATCAATCGTTCCCTGTTCGTTGTCGGCTTTGGCCCCCCGCTTCGCCGACCTCCCGAGCCGTTACCCATGAGCAGCAGCGCCCCGACCATGAGCCCGCAGAACTCCGCTTCCGCAACCACCCCCTCGACCCCCGGCACCCCGGCACCCGAGGGCGCGCTCTACCACATCACCAGCTCGAAGGTCCACATGGGTGCCGCGGCGAGCAACGGCGCAACCAAGCCCGCCGGCAAGCGCCCGAGCGATGCACTCCCGAACGAGACTTTGATCAAGTGGCTGCGCGACATGATCGCCATCCGCGAGTTCGAAAACCGCTGCGCCCAGGCCTATCAGCAGGCCAAGATCGGCGGTTTCTGTCACCTCTACATCGGCCAAGAAGCCCTCGCGGTCGGCACCATCAACTGCCTCAACCACGATGATCCGATCATCACGGCCTACCGCGACCACGGCCACGCCCTGGCCCGCGGCATGTCACCCCGCGCCTGCATGGCCGAGATGTACGGCAAGATCACCGGCTGCGCCAAGGGCAAGGGTGGCTCGATGCACATGTTCGACCGCCCGAACTGGAACTTCGGCGGCCACGGCATCGTCGGCGCTCAGACCCCGGTCGGCACTGGCCTGGCCTTCGCCGCCAAGTACGAATCAGAAGTCATCAAGCGGGCCGTCACCCGCCCGGACGGCTCGCCCGCTGAGCTCAACGAAAAGCTCCCGGCCAAGAAGAAGGTCTCGCTGGCGTACCTCGGCGACGGAGCCCTCAACCAGGGCGCTCTGCACGAGGCCATGAACCTCGCCGGCCTCTGGGGCCTGCCGGTCATCTACGTCGTCGAGAACAACCGCTACTCCATGGGAACCGCCATCGAGCGTGGCACCACCATGGCCCACGACCTCAAGCAAAAGGCCGTCGCCTACGGCATGGAAGGCATCCACATCGACGGGATGGACATCCGCAACATCTACGACGAGTTCAAACCCCTCGTTGATCGCTGCCGCGAGACCCAGCGCCCCGCCTTCGTTGACCTGCTGACGTACCGCTACCAGGGTCACTCGATGAGCGACCCCCAGAAGTACCGGGCCAAGGACGAGGTGGAGAACTTCAAGCAGCGCGACTCCATCGCGCTGCTCGAGCACCACCTCCTGCACGACCGCCGCTGCCTCTCCGAGGGCGACGTGGACCGCATCGTCGAGCAGGCCAAGGCGGCCGCCCTGGACGCCATGGAGTTTGCCGAGGCCTCGGCGATCCCCCAGGCCGAGGAGCTGTACACCGACGTGTACGTCAACCTCCAGCCGAACCTTTCGCCGACCCGGGATTACGCCCACGGCGTCAAGAACCCGCTGCTGTAATCGACCGGCACCCGATTCCGAATAAGTTCCCGGCCGCGCCCTCGACCCAGTCGCTCGCCCGGCTCGCCGAGCCGCTATCGCGTTGACACTTCAAGGAGGCCCACATTTGACACCCCCAATCGATCACCTGTCAGCGAGCTCCGTGCTCGTCACCCCCCTGCCCTCCGGTAAGCTCTCCCGCAGTTGGCTGATCTTCCGTCAGGCCTGGTCCGTGCTGTGGACGGACAAGAAGCTGCTGGTCTTCCCGGTGCTGTCCGGCTTCTTCGTCCTGCTCGTGAGCACACCGGCGGTCATCGGCATCGTCCTGGCCATCGTTGAAGCCGCGACGAACGCCCCCGCGGGGTCCGGAAGTAAGGCCGACAAGTTTGTCATGCCGGTCTGGATGTGGCCGATCCTGTTCATCGTCTATTTCCTGAGCTACTTCGTCTCCTCTTTCTTCCAGTCGGCACTGTTCTCGTGCGCGATGATCAAGTTCGAGGGTGGGCAGCCTTCGGTCCGTGACGGACTCAAAGCCGCTGCGGCCCGGGCACCGCAGTTGGCCGCCTGGGCCCTGGTCAACGCCACCGTGGGCATCGCCCTGCAGATGCTCCAGGAGCGCCTCGGCTGGCTCGGCCGGTTGATCCTGGGCACGCTGAACATCGCCTGGAACATCGCCACGTTCTTCGTGGTCCCCGTGCTCGTGTTCGAGGGCGTCGGTCCCTTCACCGCCATCAAGCGCTCCACCGAAGTCATCCGCAAGGCCTGGGGTGAGTCCCTTGTGACCCAGTTTGGCTTCTCCTTCGTCTCCACGCTCATCGGCGTCGGCATCGCGGTGTTCTGCATCAGCTTGGCCGTGTCGGTCTCGATCCTGGTCAACTCGCCCTTGCCCGCGGTCTTCTTCGCCCTGGTCATGGTGGCGGCCTTGGTGCTGCTGACGATCGTGAGCAGCGCGATGAAGTCGCTCCTAGTCGCTGCCACCTACCGCTACACCACCACCGGCGAGGTTGCTGGCCCGTTCCATGCCGCCACGCTGGAGGGGCTCTTCAAGGCCAAGAAGTAACGCCAAACCACTAGCAAGATCAAGCTACTCAACCCCCGTCGGACCTCGGCGGGGGTTTTTGTTACCGGTTCGCCAGCCTCCGAGCCCGCCCGCCATCGTGTACCGTTGGGCCCAAGGGTCGCTCGCGAGGTGACTCTCGCACGCGGCAATCGGCGAAGAGAGGACCAGCGAATAGACGGGAACACGCCTCACCTTGAAGTTTCACCTGCCAACCTTCTTTTGCATCCCTAGTCCCAGCTTGTTCCGTTCATCGACAAGCGCTGGCCCATGATCTTCATCGCCCTCAAAATGCTCGTCGGTGACAAGGTCAAGTTCATCGGCCTGGTGCTCGGCGTCGCGTTCTCCACCCTGCTCGTCGCCCAGCAGGCCTCGATCTTCGTCGGCGTGCTGGAGCTCTCCGCCGCCGTCATCAAGGGCAACCCCGAGATCGACGTCTGGGTCATGCGTCGGGGCGTGCGAACCATCTCCCTCCCCGAGCAGATGCCCGAAACCTGGCTCGACCGCGTGCGGGGTATGCCCGGCGTGCAGTGGGCCATGCCCCTGTACCGGGGCGCCGCCACCGTCCGCAGCTCCGGCAACGAGCTCCGCATGGTCGAGATCATGGGCGTCGATGATGCCACGCTCATCGGCGCTCCGGCCATCATGCTCTTCGGCCCGCCCGATGCGCTGCAAGTCCCAGACTCCGTCGTCCCCGACATCTCGACCTTCAAGAACCTCCTGCCCGAGGCACCGATCGGCCCGGAATCCATCGGCACGATCCTGGAGATCAACAAGCGCCGCGTCGTCGTCAGCGGCCTCTGCCGCGCCCCCAAGTCCATCACCGGCGGGGATGTGCTCTACACCAAGCGCTCGCTGGCCATCCGCCTCACGCAAGAGGCCAACAACACCGTCTCGGTGATCATGGTCAAGGCCAAGGCCGGCAAGGACCACCAGCAGCTTGCCGATGAGCTTTCCGCGCTTGTGGGCCTCTCCGCCGTCACCAGCGCCGGCTTTGAACGCCGCGTCATCGGCTGGACGATCGACAACACCGGCATCGTCCAGGTCCTCGGCTCGGTCATCCTCCTTGGCCTCACCGTCGGCATCCTCGTCGTCGGTCAAACGTTCTACATGTTCGGCATCGAGAACCAGCGGTACTTCGCCGCCCTCAAGGCCCTGGGCACCAGCAACGCCCGCCTGCTGATGATGATCACGGTCCAGTCCCAGCTCGTCGCCTTCCTGGGCTATGGCATGGGCATCGGCGCCACCACCTTGATCCTCCACCTCGGCGACACCGACACCTCCCCGATGCGGGGGCTGAACATCTCCTCGCCCGTCCTGATCGCCACCGCCATCTTCATGCCTGTGATGGTCCTGCTGACGGCCTGGTTTGGCACCCGAAAGGTCCTGACCGGCGAGCCCGGCATCGTCTTTCGAACCTGACCGTCCTCTTCCCATTTGGCAATTTGACCATTTGGCAATTTGGTCATTTGCTCCCCTCCCCCGCTACCGTCACGGGCCATGGAGCACCAGCCCCACTTCTCCCCTTCATCCGCCGCGGCCTCGGGCCCCCACACCCCGACCCACACGCCGCCACCCCCCGGCCTTCTCGTCGAGGTCGCCTGGGAGGTCTGCAACCAGGTTGGCGGCATCTACCAGGTGCTCAAGAGCAAGGCCCCGCTCATGGTGCAGCGCTGGGGCGAGCGCTACTGCATGATCGGGCCGTACCACGCCCAGTCCGCGGCCCTTGAGTTCGAAGAAACCACCCCCACTGGCTGGATCGGCCGGGCCGTCCAAGCCCTTCGCGCTGAGGGCCTGAGCATTCGCCACGGCCGCTGGATGATCTCCGGCAAGCCCCGCACGCTGCTCATCGACCACTGGCAGGGAACCGAGGCCCTCGACAAAACCAAGTTCCGCCTCTGGGCCGATCACCGCATCAGCTCACCGCCGGGCGACACGCTCCTCGACGGCGTGATCACCTTCGCCGATGCAGTCCGCCGAGTCTTTGAAAAACTCGCCGAGCACGCCACCAGCGGCCCCACCCACGCCGGCGTTCCCTCCGGTCAGCGTCCGCCGATCCTCGGCCACTTCCACGAATGGATGGGCGGCCTGGCGATCCCGATGATCCGCCACCAGCAACTGCCCGTTGGCACAATCTTCCAGACCCACGCCACGCTCCTCGGCCGCTATATGGCCGCCAACGATGAGTGGTTCTACGACCGCTTGGCCTGGGGCACGGTTGATCACGAGGCGGAGGCGAAAAAGTTCAACATCGAGACGCAGCACAAGATCGAGCGGGCCTGCACTCACGGCTCGCACGTGATGACGACCGTCAGCTCCATCACCGGTGAGGAGTGCGCCGGGCTCCTCGGCCGCGCACCCGATGTGATCCTGCCCAACGGCCTCGACATTCAGCGCTACAACGTGGGCCACGAGTTCCAAACGCTCCACGCCCAGTGCAAGGAAAAGATCCACCGCTTTACGATGGGCCACTTCTTCCCCTCGTACCAGTTCGATCTGAACAAAACCCTCTACGTCTTTACCTCCGGCCGCTACGAACCGCGCAACAAGGGCTTTGACCTCTGCCTCGAAGCGATGGCCCGCCTCAACGGTGAGCTCCGTCACAGCAACCTCGGCCTGACCGTCGTCTTCTTCATCATCACCAAGCGGCAGACGCGCTCGCTGCACCCCAGCGTCCTGCAATCCCGCGGCGTCCTCAACGAGTTTCAGCGCGTCACCGATGAGATCATGGCCTCCGTCGGTGAGAAACTCTTCAAAGTCGGCGCCACCGGCGTCCGCGTCAACCTCGATGACCTCCTCGAAGAGCACCAGATCCTCCGCTACCGCCGCGTGCAGCAGGCCATCAAAGTTGACCGCATGCCCCCCGTCACCACGCACGTGATCGACGATGACAGCACCGACCCCATCATCAACCAGATCCGCAACGTTTGGCTCTTCAACCGCCACGATGACCCCGTCAAGGTCGTCTACCACCCCGACTTCATCAACCCCACCAACCCGCTCTGGGGCATGGAATACGACGAGTTCGTCCGCGGCTGCCACATGGGCATCTTCCCCTCCGCCTACGAACCCTGGGGCTACACACCGCTCGAATCCATCGCCATGGGTGTCCCCGCCATCTCCAGCGACCTCGCCGGCTTCGGCAGCTACGTCGCCCAGCTCAACAGCAACCTCTCCCGCCCCGGCATGTCGGTCATCTCCCGCCGCGGAAAATCCTTCGCCGACGCCGCGCAAGAACTCTCCCAAACCATGCTCGAGTTCTGCAAGCTCGACCGCCGAGGCCGCATCGCCCTGCGCAACCAAGTCGAAGCCCAAAGCTGGAACTTCGACTGGTCCGTGCTCGGAACCTGGTACACCAAAGCCCACGACCTCGCGCTGCACCGCGCTTTTGCTCTTTGAATCCCTGGTCTGGTGATCTCACCACGGAGGCGCGGAGCCACGGAGAAAGCGAAGAAGGTGAACCACAGAGGGCACGGAGGGCACAGAGGGAAGAGAGAGTTTGTCTGGGCTCGCGACTTGGGTAGAGTGGTTTGACCACGAAGGCCGGTAGCCACGGAGAAAGCGAAGAAGTTCTACCACAGAGGGCACGGAGGGCACAGAGGGAAGAAAGAGTTTGTTTGGGCTCGCGACTTGGGTCTTGTGGGTTCACCACGGAGACACGGAGCCACGGAGGAAGCGAACAAGCAAAGGCAAAGCGAAGATGGAGAGCACAGAGGGTCGAAAGGAGTGGTTTGGGTAGGCGACTTGGGTCTTTGTGACCTCAGCCGTTACTCGAAGACCACTTTGTTGCGGATCGTGCCCACGCGCTCCACGGTGATCTCCACCACATCGCCATCCTTCAAGAACGCCTGCGGCTTGCGGGCCATGCCCACACCCTCCGGTGTGCCCGTCAAGATCACCGTCCCCGGCAAGAGCGTTGTGCCCTGCGACAACTCGCTCACGAGCCGGTACACCGAGAAGATCATGTCCGCCGTCGAAGAGTCCTGGCGGATCTCACCGTTGACCTTCGTCGTGAGCCGCAGCGTCTGAGGGTCCCCCACCATCGCCGCGGGCATGATGTCCGAGATCGGGCAGAACGTATCGAAGCCCTTGCCGCGAGTGAACTGCCCCCCCGAGCCCGTCTTCTGCCACCAGCGGGCCGAGACATCGTTCGCCGCGGCGTAGCCCAGAATAAACTTGCTGGCCTCTTGCTCGCTGATGTTGCGGCAAGCCCGCGATGGGTCCGGCCCCGGCCCGATCACAATCGCCAGCTCCGCCTCGTAATCCACCTGGAGCCCATCGGGCCCCACCGCCGTCCCACCTTGCGTGAGCGTCGCATCCTGGCAAATCTTCGGCACGCGAATCGCCTCGAACGCCGTCGTCAGCGCTGCGATGTTCTTGGCAAAGACCACCGGCCGCTCGGGCAACTTCGACCCCTGCTCCGCGGCGTGCTTGGCATAGTTCAGGCCGATCCCCAAAATCATCGGAATGCGAATCGCACCGAGATCCGTGGAGATGAACACCTCAGAACCGGAAGCGATGACGGCAAAGGGCTTGCTCATGCCAAACGATAGCTTCTCGTCGGTCCATCGGGAAGAACGAATCTCACCACGGAGCTTGTGCTCGGCCCGGTGGGTTCAACGAATCTCACCACGGAGACACGGAGCCACGGAGGGGAAAACGGGGAGGAAATCGAAGAAGTTTAACCACAGAGGGCACGGAGGGCACAGAGGGAAAACGGAGTTGGATTGGGCTGCGGGCTTGCGGTGGTTCGTGCTTGTCGATCGCAGAAGAATCGCGCTATTTGCTTAGGTGGCCGTGTCCGGTGTTGCTGAGCCTACGGCAATGCTGGGTTGTGCGGTCGCATGGGCTGGCTTCGTCACGATCGCCAGCACCACCGCGAACGCCGGGAGGCAGAACACGAGCGACGCTGCGAACGATTTGCCCACCTCAACCCACCCGTTGGCCCGGATGATCTCACCCGTCGTCGTCAGGTAGTGGATGTCAACCAAGCCCTGCAGCTGAACCCCCGCCAGGCCGACCGCCTTGATGATCAGGAAGACCGCAACGAGGCCGAGATACGCGATGAGCACCCGCCTCCGAGCCACCTCACCCATCCTCTTGCCCAGCGCCACCAGCACCAGGACCGATGACAACGCCACGGCGAGATGAACACCCAAAAAACCCCACCACACCGTCATCGCCAACCGCTCCAGCGGCGTCTTGGCGATGTTCGGAAACTCTGTCACGAAGAAACTCGGCAAGATCGTCGAATCAACCCAGAATGCAGCCGCGATGTACGACACGGTCAGCAACAAATACACCGCCGTGAACAAGCGGACAAACGCAGCGCGCGGTCGAGAGAGTGCAAGTCGGTGCATCGGCAACCTCCTCAAGATCCGGGGGCGAGCCCCCTCTCGCCAGTCTACATCGGTAAAGCCGGTTATAGGTTTCGGATCGAAACCGACGGTGCACTAAAAAAGGCCCCGGCGACGCGGGTCGCCGGGGCCTTGAGTTCCAAGGATCAATCTTTGGGAACTAGAGCCTTACTTAATCCCGTCTTTGCTCGCGAGCAACCGCAGCATGTCGACGCAGCGGTTGGCGTAGCCGGCCTCGTTGTCGTACCAGCTGACGACCTTGAAGAAGCGCTTGTTCAGCTCGATGCCCGCCTTCGAGTCGAAGATGGAACTGTGCGGGTCGCCGATGAAATCGCTGCTGACGACCTCCTCATCGGTGTAGGCCAGGATCCCGGCCATCGGCCCGTTCGCGGCGGCCTTCATCGCCGCGTTGATCTCGGCCAGCGAGGTGTCCTTGGCGGTGCGGAACGTCAGGTCCACGGCGGAGACATCCGCCGTCGGCACGCGGAAGGCCATGCCCGTGAGCTTGCCCTTGAGCGCGGGGATCGCCAGCGTCACGGCCTTGGCGGCGCCCGTGCTGGAGGGGATGATGTTCTGGTAGGCGTTGCGACCGCCCCGCCAATCCTTCTTGCTCGGGCCATCCTGCGTCGGCTGCGTCGCCGTCGCGGCGTGGATCGTGGTCATCAGACCCTCTTCCAGGCCGAAGGTGTCGTTGATGACCTTGGCGATCGGGGCGAGGCAGTTGGTCGTGCAGCTGGCGTTGCTGATGATCGTGTGCTTGGCCGGGTCGTACGCACCCTCGTTGACACCCAGCACCAGCGTCGGCACCTGGGCGGGCTCGCTCTTGGTCGGGGCGGAGACGATCACACGCTTGGCACCGGCGGTCAGGTGAGACTGGGCCTTCTCGAACTCCGTGAAGAGGCCGGTGGATTCGAGCACGTAGTGAACGCCCAAATCCTTCCAGGGCAGCTGGGCCGGATCCTTGATGGCCGAGGTCTTGGTCACCTTGCCGTTGATCGTGAACGATCCGCCGGTCTCGGTCGCCGTGGCGGAGATTTCCGCGGGCTTGCCGTTGACCTTGAAGCGGCCGTGCATGGTGTCGTACTTCAGGAGGTACGCCAGGTTGTCGGCGGGGACGAGGTCGTTGACGCCGACGATCTCGATGTTCGGATCTTGGGCGGCGATGCGGCAGACGAGGCGACCGATACGGCCGAAGCCGTTGATACCAACGCGGATGGACATGGGCTCTTCCTAAGGGCAAACGGATGGGAAAGCAACGCAAACCCACCTCTCCCCAGGGCGCCCACGGAACGGATTAACCGGCATGGGCCTGGGAGGGGGCAAGGGAGGCAGGGGGAGAGTTTAGCGGGTTTTGGACCGGCCGGGAAGCCACCCGGGAGGTTCTCAAAGCCGGCAAATCGGCCGGCGGGCGGCGGTCATCGCCAAAGACCCCCGCATGGGGGATGATCCCAGGCCCCGCGGCCTGCGTATGTTCCCGTTCGGGCCCGCGCAATCGCCCATGCCGGGGCCCAAAGTCGGGATTATTGAATATTCGGAGCCAAGCCGTATGGATGCGACCAAGCGAATTGCCCAGTACGAGAACATGTGCCAGGCCGACCCGAGCAACGAAATGGCTCACTTCATGCTCGGCAAGGCCTACGGCGAGGCCGGGCGATTCGAGGAAGCCGCCACCAGCTTCCTCCGCTGCATCCAGCTCGTGCCGCACATGAGCGCCGCCTATCAAATGGCCGGGGAAATGTTCGTCAAGGGCGGCGCCACCGAGCGGGGCGGCGATGTCCTGACCGATGGTTACATCCTCGCCGCCGAAAGAGGCGAGATGAAGCCGCTTAAGGCCATTGAGCAGATGCTCAAAGACTTGGGTCGCCCAGTGCCAGAGGTCAAGAAGAAGGCGGCGGGCCCCGCCGCGACGGCCGTTGCCGATGATGGCCCCGTGCCCGACGGCATGATGCGGTGCCACAAGACCGGCCGAATCGGCACACCCATGACCCGCCCGCCATTCAAGGGCCCCGTCGGGGAGTGGATCGCCAAGCACATCACCAAAGAAACGTTCGCTCTGTGGATCGGCCAAGGAACAAAGGTGATCAACGAGCTGCGGCTGGACCTTTCCAAGGACAAGGACCAGGAGACCTACGACCAGCACATGCGCGAGTACCTGGGTGTGGAAGAGTCCGTGCGGTAGGCTCAAGCGACCGTGACACAACTCAAGATGTCCCGCCAACAGGCCCCATGACGCTCGGCGGCAGAGGTCCGTCGCCGGTCCGTCGCTTTCTCGCTCGGCTCGACTCCAGCCAAAAGAAAACACGGCCCGCCATCCCCGGCGGGCCGTGTCTCAAACTCAACAATAAACTAGACGCGAAAGACCCTTGCTAGCCGACCCGCTGAGTCCCTTAGTAGCCACTCAGTTACCACGAAACACAGACTGCCGCTAAGCCTAAATCAACATCCGAGGGCGAAGGCGTTAGCGAAGGCAACGAAATCGCCTCCGTCGACTACGCCATCCGGCGCGACCCCAACATCACCAACGTCAGCAACAAACGATCCAAGAGCAAAGGCGTTGATGAAGGCCGCAAAGTCGCTTCCGTCAACAGTGCCATCGCCATTGATGTCTGCAGCACATGAGCGATTCGCGACAAAAACCGCAGCAAAGGCAGCATAATCAGTTCCGTCAATGACTCCATCAAGGTTGAAGTCGAGATCGGCCGAGTAGTTGACGCTGCCAAGCGTCGCTCCCAATGCGGTATCAAACCGACCAAAGGACTCTTGCGTCGGGAGATAAGGGCTAAAGCCGCTCAGGGGAAGCCCCCCGGAAAATGATGTCGTGGTCTGCTGGATCGATGTCGCAGAGGCACCAACACCAAACACAACCTGCCCTTCAACAACACTAACACCGGGACCAGTGATGATCCCATCCGCGGTGGCGATGAAGTCGCCCATGATTACGAATCCGCCCTCAACGTTAACGGTCGTGTGCCCCCAAATTCCCGGCTTACGCCCGCCCGGCGGCGGATAAATCGGTGGACCACCGGCGCAGTTGCCAGCGAGTACCAAAACAGACAGATTCACATCGCCAACGACCGACTCAATCGAGCTGGGCGCGGCGAAGGAAACGGCGAAATCAGTGGTTGCCGAACCAATTTCAATTGAAGCCCACTGGAAAAGAGAGCAATCAAGCTCAGTTGCATCAAAGGTCCCGACATTTGAGTGCGAATGCAAGCTCGAATCCAGTCGAACGGACGTCGGCGTTGGTTGTGAAGCTTGTGCTTGGGCAACGCCAACGGGGAGGTCGTCGCCGGTGCATCCGACAAAGAACGCGTTCGCGTGCACGTCTGCGGTAGCAGTTCCCCCAAAGGCCGCCGTGTCCCCTTGGCCAAGAACCTCGATCACCCCGGAGAAGCGCGTGACACACGAAGGCCCTGTCACGCGAACGACACCGGCGGCGGCAGCAGACCCGCCGCTAACAACAGTGACCGGCGCGAAAAAAATTGATCGTTGAGGAATAGACCAGGGTGGACGTCAACCTCGCACTGGTGACATTTCCTTTGAAGCAATCACAGGAGTCTAACTGTGCCTGAACCTGGCCCCCGGCACCGATTGCGAGTACGAAGGAAACGATCGATGACAGCGATTTCATGCGATACCTCCGATTTGCCGGTTAATCAGCGGCTCCTCAGCCCCGTCGCGCACTGTGCGTGAACGAATCCGCCTTGGGCCACTGCTTTGTCCACCGAGACATGAGAGTCTAGCAAAGCAAGACTCTTGACGTATCAAAGACAAGTGTTAATATATCGCCAACGCTGACGAGTCAAGCGGTGCGGCTGTTGATGCCCAGGTTTTCCCCTAACGATAAGCACGATGATATGATTGGAAACTAAACCGGCCCTTCGAGGTTTCGTCGTGACTGATTGAAGCTGATCTTCACCGGCCGCCTGACACTCTTCTCTTCCCGGTCGCTGAAGAAACTCTGGGGCGCGGTTCCCTGCCCCAAGCGGCTATTGGTCGATCTATCAGGCATGACCGAATGCGAGGACGCCGGCCGCGATGCCCTGCTGTCTCTCCTCGCCGGCTCGGGCGTAGCATCGAAAGTAGCCGTCTCCCTGGCCGGCTTACCCACCGCTCTCCGCGCCGGCTTCCCAACCGAGCCGCCCTTCTTCGAGTCCCGCAATCTCGCCTTGAATTCACTGGGCGACGTGTCGGACACACCCCCACTCTCCGTCGTCCTGACGCAGCACTAAGCGGAGACCAGCCCTACACCAACCGTTCCCCGCGTTTTGGGACACTGTGAATTTGGCCATTTACACTCTTTGCCGATGTACACCCGGCGCGGCTTCCCCAGCTTGCTCCGCCACGGATTGCGAACCGCGCACGTCCGTAAGCGGGCGCCCGTTCCCCAGTGCCATCAGCGGAGTCCCCATGTCCCTGCGGGCCGCCAAAGCGGAGGAATCCGCTCACCCAACCTCCGTCCTGGAGCGTGAGCGACGGGCTACCATCGCGTCTTAAAT